>MCJB01049020.1:267086-292749 GCA_002018475.1 Nicotiana obtusifolia
GGGGGGGGGGGGGGGGGAGGATTGGCTAAGTTACTAGCATCTTCATCAAAAATTTCTAAAAGAGCACTCTCTGGCTCATCAATGAGTCTGAAGGGAATCAAACTTGATGGGGGATCTTGAGAGACATGTGTTTCATCATCTGAAGCCACGCGTCTTCTGACACGCGGTTTTCTCACCAAGAAACCTTCTTCGGCATCCTCTTCATCATCAGACCCACGGGCTTCAACAGTTTTCTCTCTTAGAGGAAGAAGCACTCAAAATCCGTTCTCGAGCAAGACTTACAAAAAGCTCAGTTGAGGGAGCAGATGTGGTATTGATGCCACGAATAGCAAATCCTAATTAAAAAAAGAGGTGATAAAAAAGTGATATATGAACGAGTAAAGAAGGAAAGAAACTACGAGAATAAAGAGTACCATGAGTCTTTACTTTCCAACCAAATTTCTGGGAAAGAAATTTGCAAGATCTTTTGTCCATGGGAGCGACAATCAATATTTTTTCTACCTAAGCACGGAAGTCAGGATTTTCTTCGAAGACTTCTATGGTTGCTGAAAAAATGAATATGCGATTATATAAAGGAGCTTAAGACATCAAAAAATAAAAAACTTACGTGCAAAGTTTTATTTTTCTGGAAAAGACATATTTTCTTCACCCACTAATCTACTAGTGAGGGCAGCAACAAAATTGGTGTACCAGCCACGGTCGCGATCATCCTCGGGGCTAACTAAAACCCCTTTACTTCTAGCCACGAGAGAAAAGACACCGTCACAAAACAGCTTAGGAGAGTAAAGATGAAGTAAGTGACGAAACAACTTGGGAAATCTGGTTTCCAATGACATTATCGTCGAACTAAAGAAAGAAGACCAGGAGTGATCAGACTTGGGTAGTGTTTAGCAGTGTTAAGGGAAGCTATAGAAGAAACTTGGTTTTTCATGGCTTCACGATCTGATAAAAAGAAAAACTCTTGAGGAACAATCTCAGAAACAGTAGGCTCACACATGGGTTCATTCTGATCCCTATTTTTAAAAGAAGATTTAGGGGTTGAAGAGCTCTAGGTCTAGAAGAAGATGGTTTGACAGAATTACTTTGAGGAGTATAACTGCGAGTAGATAAAGAACCAAGACTGCGGAGTCTACCACCTTTCATACTCCTAGTAGGGGCAGTAGAAGGAGCAAGCTCATCGACTATCACAACTTTGCGAGGGTCTGGTATTAAAGAAGACATGTTTAAAAAAGAAAATACAAAGAAAAAATATAGGACTATGAAAGAAGGTTAATATGGTGGATACAGAGAAGAAGGAAGATGGTTTCAAGAAATCAAGGGGGATGAAGTATTTATAAGGAGATGCAACCGTCATCAAAGTTGTTATGAAGTGTCATAATAGAACCGTCACTTCGTGACTGATGCAACAATAGAAAAACCCTAAAAAAATGCTGAGAAACTGCAGAACCAATCAGGTGAAGCCACGTGGCATGTGCATTAAATGGATGTGACATACGTCGCATCGATTCTGAAAAGAGCATAATGATATTCGAGAAACGACGGCAAAGAATTATTACCATAAATATTTACCACTTCCCGAATATTTAGTTGAGAATATTCAGAAAGTGGGGAGACTATATGTATTAGTGAAAAAAAGGCATGAGACGTATTCTATCATCGTGATGACTTGTCATGGTAAGTGGACCACCAATTTAACGACAAGTGGCGTTCCTAATTAGACGAGCTAAATAATGCGAAAAAGGCCGTTAAGAAGGAAAGATGCACGAACCTGTCATAAATAAGGAAGGTAAATCAATACAGTTACAGGAAATCTTTAGCCATAAATACTTCCGTTACAATCGTATATGGTAACGGGTAATGAAAGCATTTAATGCCATTAGTGAGCCCGAATTAAGTAAGGAAACCGTTACAATTGTATGCTTCTATATAAGGACTGAAACCTCATTTGTAATATCATCGGATAATTATTGAAATTTATGCAACCATTCTTTCCTTTATTCTCAAGGTTTTAAACCGTAATTTTGGGAGATCATCAATCTGTTTCATATTTTCTTTGTCAATTACTTCCATTCCTTGATTTATTTTTCAAATTATTGGGAAAGTGAAGTAAATCTTGATTATTAGTAACACGATTTCTTCTAGATATTAACTTTGACTGAGAAATTAATTTTTATGTTAAACAAACTCTTTTTAGGAAGAGAGGTAAAATGGTTGCCGCCAAACTATTATATATTCATATTCAATGTATTTCTTAACACATGAGTATATAGGGCTCAGACAAAAGTTATGGGATTCTACCAAACTTCTGTATTTACTGTGCCTCCGCCCCTGAAGGGGAATCATTGATAGCCCAATATATCATATGGCCTTGACTCTGAAAATATAGAACACATGCTAGCAGTTGTACCGATTGAAATATAAAGTGGCTATGGACTTCTCTCTTGAATACTTAAACATTGGTTTACTTTAATTTCCTACAAGGCAACAATATGTAAATAAGTTTATTTGTTCGATGTAATTACTACACGCAAAACAGCGACAAGATCGGTGGTATATAAATTTAGATAAACAAGAAGTTGAAAGTTAATATCTTCATTAAAGAGAAGGGAGAAGAAAAAGTACTTTTAACAACACTGCAAGATCTTCAATGCCACTAAGATTTACTATATTCAACGGATGGAAAAGAACACAAACCCATGCCTTAGAAAAATAGTTTAGGTATGAGTTGAGTTTCACTATGATGAATAAAATGCTAGTGCCATCTGATTTGATATATTTATACTACGCCTATATATAATTTCCTATTATCAACGTCTTCATAATAAACTTTAACAATAATGGAGAAATTAGGCTTAATTAAGTCGATCCTACTTTCCTCAACAACCACCACTGCCGCAGCCTCCACCACCACCGCAACCACCGCCGCCACAACCACCGCCAGTAGGGTAAGAGCTCAGAGTTCCTATATAGTAAGACGACGAAGTTCCAGTATTGTCATAGTCGTCTGTGCAATTCCGTGTGCTAGTAATACCTTTTTTTGCAGCTGATGATATAAACATATTTCTTTGGCCTTCTTTTGCAGCAAGTGATGAATAATAAACATATGTTTCCTGATCTTTCTTTATATCGAGCTCCTTCTTTCTGCTGCTAGACTTTTTGCTAAGACACAATCCCGTGGCGATGCTGGTTTTTCAACGGGTAATCTTTCACTCTTTTGTTTTCTTTCTGTTGACTGTGGATAATAGAAGATCTTATAGAATGAAAAAGCTCTATATAGAGAGAAAAAAATAGGATCAAGCTCGTTGAAGCAGTAGAGCTCCATATACCACAAAGAGTGATAAAGGTAGAAGAAAAATATGTACTGTATTGATTATAGCGTTGGGTTTATATAGCCGAGTGTAGTACTCCCCGTCTCATATTATCCCATATTATCAGTTGTGATTACTAAAAGTAATTATCTCAAATTATTTGTTATCTTAGAAACTTAAGATAAAATTAATTAATTTTTTTTATTTTTACCCATAGCAATAATTATCTTTGAAGACTACGAACACCTCTATTATGGATAATTTTGTTTGAATACCAATGAAGAAAAATTAAATATTAAGGCATAAATAAGGATAAAGTAGTCAAAATCTCATCCTAATTTATTTTTCTTAGGAAATATAAAAAAATTCATGATAGATAATATGAGACGAAGAGTGTACATGAAAAACTAAGAAAAATATAACAGATCATAGAGAATCTGGGATACCGAGAAACCTATGTGAAACACAATCCTATAAACTAAAGGAATCTGATTTTAGTCCTAAACTTAAGGGTAAAAATTAAGGGTACAATAAGGGTCATGCTCAGATTCTAATACCCTTATTTTAATCAATTTAGGATTCTATATGCAAGAGCATGACCCACTCACAAAAGTTATCTCAGTTTGTGTTGTGTTAGGTTTCAAATTTCTATCCAAAAAATACGCACTACGTTAATATATGTTTGATATGAACAATAATAATTGTGGATGTCTATTCCTTGTATAATTCGATTAAATTAAGTTTCCTACAAAAAAATAAATAAATTATTGTTGAGTTTTTTTATTTAATTAGATAAGATGTGTGAATAGAAAATAGAGGGAAAATGAATGTGAGTCGTCTAGTGAAAAATCTAAGCGACCTCGAGATGAAGCAATTGAGGCATTCAAGGAATATAAAAATGAAGTTGAAACGCAACTAAATAAAAAAATCGAAATGATAAGAAGTGATAGGGGTGACGAATATGAATCTCCTTTTGAAGAAATATGTTTGGAATATGGCATTATTCACCAAACAACTGCCCCTTACTCGTCGCAATCTAATAGAATTGTGGAAAGAAAGAATAAAACGTTAAAGAAGATGATGAATGCCCTGCTGATAGGTTCTGGTTTACCCCAGAACTTGTAGGGGGAAGTTATTCTTACAGCTAACCAAATACTCAATCGAGTTCAGAATCCATATTAGTAATTATACTTGGGAATTGGTTGATCTTCCTCCAGGAAATAAACCTTTGGGTTCTAAGTGGATTTTCAAAAGGAAAATGAAAGCTGATGGTACTATTGACAAATATAAGGCAAAATTAGTTGTCAAAGGGTTTAGACAACGAGAAGATTTTGATTATTTTGATACATACTCACTAGTAACGAGGATTACATCTATTCGGGTGTTAATAGCATTAGCTGCCGTGTATGGTTTGAAATCCATCAGATGGATGTAAAGACAACCTTCTTAAATAGAGATTTGGAGGAAGAAATTTATATCGAACAACTTGAAGGGTTCGTGGTTCCCGAAAAAGAAAAGAAGGTGTGTCGACTTGTTAAATCACTTTACGGACTGAAACAAGCACCCAAATAATGGCATGTGAAATTTGACCAAACAATGTTGGCAAATACATTTAAGATTAATGAGTGTGATAAATGTGTTTACATTAAAAACACTCCAAATCATATAGTCATTGTATGTTTATATATTGATGATATATTAATAATGAGCAAAGACATCGCAGATGTAAATGCTACTAAGCCTATGCTTGCTAGCAAGTTTGATATGAAAGACTTAGGAGTTGTTGATTTAATTCTAGGAATTAATATCCATAGGACTCCTCAAGGGCTGGCATTGTCTCAATCTCATTACGTTAAAATGGTACTTGAAAAATTCAAGTATTTAGATCTTAAAGTCGCAAAGATCCCGATTGATGTAAATATGTCTCTTACAAAGAATCTAGGTCAAAGCAAATCTCAATTGGATTATGCTCGAGTGTTGGGAAGTTTAATATATATCATGAATTGTACACAACCTGATATAGCATGTACAGTGAGTAAACTGAGTCGTTACACAAGTAATTCCGGCCAAATTCATTGAATGGCAATGAAACGAGTTTTGAGGTATCTAAAACATACCTAAGATTATGCTTTGCACTACAATAAGTATCTTGCGGTAATTGAAGGTTATAGTGATGCAAATTGGATCACAGGGTCATCAGAAACAAAGTCCACAAGTGGATACGTGTTTACTATTGGTGGAGGAGCAGTGTCTTAAAAATCAACTAGACATGCATCGCTCGCTCTACAATGGATTCTGAGTTTATAGCTTTAGATAAGGCTGGAGAAGAAGTTGAATGGCTCTGGAATTTCTTGGAAGATATTTTATTTTGGCCCAAACCAATGGCTCCTATATGCATACATTGCAATAGTCAAGCGGCAATGGGAAGGGCTAGAAGCGTTATGCATAACAGAAAATCTCATCACATACGACGAAGCCATAATACCGTTAGACAACTACTCTCTGGTGAAATTATCACAATTAACTACGTAAAGTCAAAAGATAATGTGTCGGATCTGCTTACAAAAGTCCTAAATAGAGAGACAGTTGATAAATCATCGAAGGGAATAGGAATATGGCCGAGGACAAGTCACTGTGGTGGTAACTCTACCTAGAAGACTGGAGATCCCAAGATCTAGATTCAAGGAGATCAAACAAAGTTATTAGTAAAGATTTAACATTGTCAAATAAAATTTTGGTCTATTCTCGTGATGAAATAATGTTCAGTACCAAGGATAAAGTGTTAATACTTTTTAATGGTTTCTAAGTTTGATACGGAGTATATCAAATAGTGTATCTAAGGGATAACACGTTTAGGAATCACCTATATAAGTGTGAAGTGTAAGCCGCTTCAAGGAGAATTCTGTTAGGCCAGTTCTTTATGCACTTATGAACCAGGCGGTGTTCATGGCTGAAACGAACACAACAATAAGAACTAAAGGCGGTTAAAGGGTTGATTGTGTGACTGATGGTTGTCTAGGTATACACCAAAGTTCGACGGTTCAAAGATATCAAATCTAGCAATTGACCGAGTATATCTGACATAAGTTCACTATGGAAAGTTCAACGGGAAACCTACTTATCCAGATGCGATTAATCCTTGCTTGTAAATCACACAGTTTTTCATGCATGCATTTTTTCAGATAGCCATTCCCCATTCATGTGGGGGATTGTTGGAATTTTTTCTATCTAATTAGATAAGAGGTGTGAATGGGAAATTGAGGGAAAAGATTTAGAGGAAAACAAAAAGTTTGAAAATGTTTCCTTTACTAATGCACTTTGTCCCTCATCGAAAAATGAAAAGAAAATCTTTGTGCACATCTTCTAGCTTTTAAAGAGTTAGGAAGAAGTGGTGCCTCGCGCCGTCATCATCGTCGCTCGCTCGGCTTGGCTTCGGCTTCGACTTCGCCTTCGAAACTTTATTTATTCTGGTTTTGTTTGTTTTATTTTTTGCAAAAATTATTTACAAACACAAGTTTATAACAATTATATGGTAACTTAAATTCTTTTTCTGAAAATTAACACCCTTTTCTTCGGGAATAACGTTTTCTTCTTTCCTCTATTGCAATTGTATCAATATTCGTAAGAATAACAATCTATATTCATTATTCGTCTATTTTATTAAATACGAGTTTTAAGGTACTTGGTTTGCACATGTATCCATATCAATAAATATATTTAAAAATCACATTAATTTAAACAATGTCTTTGGATTAAAATAAAAAAATAAAAAAAGCATAAATTCTTAAAAATAATGAATATTGGTCCCATTTAGCTAACTCAATTTAGAAAAAAATTCTTCTGCACATAGGTTCTCATATGTCTTATTATGATTTCTATTGACTTTTATAGGAATATCATATGAAACTTGTTATTATTTCTCTGACCTAATACTAAAAATAAACACTTACACATAAAGATTGAGAATGCTTGGATGATGTATTGCCCGGACATTTTGAAGTGTAATTGAAACGATCAACAGAACGGTTAATTATGACTTCTTTCCTCTTGTATAGACAGGAAAACGATTTTTTTTTTTTTTGTACCATACCATAAAGGCAAAAATCATGAACTTGTGCCTCTTGAAGTCCCACATAAAGCTTACCTTCTGACTTGTCAACTGAAAATCTACTAAAGTTGGTCACATACTCCGTTGTTAGTGTACGAACCATGTCTCCTATGTTATAACATTGTAGGAAAAAGAAATAAAGAAACATGAATGGACGGAAAACGAAAGACTAGTTACGTGGTGATACAAGAGCTCTCTTTGAGCGTCTATATATGATCTTAAATCCGATGTTATATATATTGTATATTAGGTATTACTTTCAGTGAGCCAACCAAGGTGTCGTGGTGTAGTTGGTTATCACATCAGTCTAACACATTGAAGGTCTCTGGTTTGAGTCCGGGCGACGCCACATTTTTCAGATTTTGATTTTTCCCAGGGTTACTGCATCTGCGGAAATTCTATTTCCTTTCGTCTTTCACTAAGTTTATAGTCTAACAAAATGCGAATGCAAATCCCATCGATATTGGGAAAATTACCCCTCACGGAAATAATATTCACGGTATACGATTGTAATAAATGCTGATTACTAAAATACAGTAACCAACAGTAATAATAAGAGAAATAAGGATACCGAGATTTTTACGTGGAAAACCCTTCTAAATAAGGGAAAATCCACGGCCCGAGAGAAGCAACTGATTTCACTATAGCAAGGATTTTATAATTTATGGTACTGAGTAAAATACTCCAATACCACTACACACTCAAAAGAAATAACTCTCTTTTGATTTTTCTACCTCACTATAAATACCGCTCAAACTCTCTGTATTTTTTCTTACAGAGTATTTTGCTTCTTACTCTGTAAATCACTCTCTTTCTCTCTGTTTTGTGTATCTTCAAATGAATCACGAGCTATCTATTTATAGATGTCCAATACTTCTTGCTTGTATCATGGATGACATCATCATAATATAAATGTCAAAGTTTTACCTTGTGAAAGCAATGAAAAATCTGACAACCCCAATCACATTTCCTGTAGATTTGGTAGCATGGTACTTTATGCCAAAGGAAGTTTGTCTTCCTTTCACATTCATGGGATGGACCCCACAATCTCCCTCTCCAGTCCCATGCACCTGAAGGAGGTATCTCCAGTTTTTCATATAGAGTTCATGTCGATAAGTTCTTTGCATAGCTTGAACTTGTCTCTTGGTATTACCTAGGCCAACATATCCGCAAGATTTTCACTCATTTGAATCTTCTTGACCTACAAAGATTCGTTCTCCACTTGCGAACGAATTCCATAATATCTCACATCAATATGCTTTGTTCTTGCATGGTACATGGAGTTCTTGCTCAAGTTTATTGCACTTTGACTGTCACAATAGACAACATACTCCTTCTGATGCAAGTCAAGCTTTTGAAAGGACCGTTTAAGCAATATCATCTCCTTGCCAGCTTTAGTAATGGCAATGTACTCTGTTTCAGTTGAACAGAGTGCGACACACTTCTGCAACCTTGATTGCCATGATATAGTTGCCCTTGAAAATGTAAACAAATATCCAGTAGTGGATTTTCTATTATCAATGTCGCATGCCATATCAGCGTCTGTATAGCCCTTTAAGATTGGATCAGATCCTCCAAAACACAAGCATTCATTTGAGGTTTCTTTTAGATACATGAGTATCCACTTCACAGCTTCCCAATGTTCTTTTCTGGGATTATCAAGAAACCTGCTAACAATACCGACAACATGAGCAATATAAGGTCTGGTAAATACCATTGCATACATCAAGCTCCCGACTGTAGATGAATATGAAACTCCATAATTTTTTTTATCTTCCTTTGTTTTAGGACACATTTTCTTGTTCACTTCATATGACCAGCAAGAGGCGTGCTAACTGATTTAACACTCATCATGTTAAAGTGTTTAAGTACACGTTCAATATACTTCTGTTGTGGCAGTAACAACTTACTATTTGCCTATCTCGGATAAATCTCCATTTCTAGAACTTGTCGTGCTGGACCCAAGTCTTTTTATGTCAAATGACTTGGAGAAATATTCTTTCAACTTGGCAATCAACTTCTTGTCTTGTCCTACAATCAGCATGTCATCCACATATAACAACAAGATGACAAAGTTAATGTTAGAGGATTTCTTATAGTATACCCATGGATCTGAAAAAGTCTTTGTGTACGTTTGACTTCTCATGAATGAGTCAAACTTCTTGTACCACCGCCTTGGCGCTTGTTTCAGCCCATAAAGACTCTTATTCAACTTGCACACCATGTGTTTCTTCGCCTTTACTTCAAAACCTTCTGGCTGCTCAATATAGATCTCCTCTTCCAATTCTCCATGCAGAAATACAGTTTTCACGTCTAACTGCTCTACTTCAAGATTTAGGCTAGCTGCCAAGCTCAAGATTGTTCGAATAGAAGTCATTTTGACAACAGGTGAGAAAATTTCATCAAAACTAATACCTTTCTTTTGTTCGAAACTTTTACTACCAATCGAACTTTGTATCTAACCAGCTTAACATTTCCATCTTTCTTGAGCTTAAAGACCCACTTGCACTTGAGCGGTCTTTTGCCTTTTGAAAGTTCAACCAATTCGTATATGCCATTCTTCTGTAAAGAATTCATCTCTTCTTGCATGGCTTCCATCCACTGGATTTGTTCTGGATGAGATAGCACCTCCTTGAAATTATTTGGCTCCCCCTCATCAGTGACGAGGATATACTCTGAAGAGGGATACCTCATAGACTCCACTTTCTCTCTTTTAGATCTTCTCAAAGGTTGTTGTTCTTCTTCTTGTTGTCGTTTCTCTTCTTCTTCCTCTTGTGGAATATGATGCTCCCCCTGCTCATCAACCTCTTCATCTACATATTCCGTGAGACATTCTTCACCTGTGGAAGGATTACGTACAAGTATAGTAGGAGTAGTAGCAAAGTTAGTAATCGTACCATTATCATTTTTGGTCTTTGTTGATTTATCACTATCAATCCCGACCACATCTTCTCTAAAGATCACATCTCTGCTTCTGATGATCTTTTTCCTTTATGGGTCCCACAATCTGTAGCCCAACTTTTCATCTCCATAACCGATGAAGATGTAGGGAATATCTTTGTCATCTAGCTTTGTTCTCTGCTCCTTCGGCATATGTGCAAAAGCTTTACATTCAAATACTTTCAGATGAGAGTAGGACACCTCTTTGCTGGTCCAGACTTTCTCTGGAATGTCAAACTCCAATGGATTTGATGGACTTCTATTAATCAGGTAACAGGCTGTGCGAGCTGCTTCACCCCAAAATGACTTAGGTAGTTTTGCTATTTTGAGCATACTTCTCACTTTTTCGACAATGGTGCGATTCATTCTTTCATCTATACCATTGTGTTGTGGGGTTTCAGGAACTGTCTTCTCATGTCTGATTCCATGGATGAAGCAGTAGTCTTCAAACTCATTTGAAGTATACTCTCCTCCATTGTCTGTCCTGAGACGCTTCAATTTTTGACATGTCTCCCTTTCTACCAGAGCATGGAATTTCTGAAAAACTTGAAATACCTGGTCTTTTGTTCTCAAAAAATAAACCCATAATTTCCGTGAAGCATCATCAATAAATGTGAGAAAATATCTGTTACCTCCCATTGATTCTACATCCATTGGACAACAAACATCAGAATGCACTAAATTAAGTATATTCGATTTTCTTCCATGAGTTGCTTCAAACGATACCCTATGTTGTTTTCCAAATATACAGTAATCACAAGAATTCACAGTTGTACCTTTTGCAAAAGAGATGAGTGACTTCTTCGATAGGATCTGCAGTCCCTTCTCACTCATATGGCCCAATCTCTGTGCCATAAATCTGCATGCGTATCATTTACAGCCGCATGTAATCCACCTTCACATATCTCAGCGGTTGTCTTGTACAACGTGTAGGGAGAAACTCCTTTAGCAATCACCAATGATCCCTTGGTGAGTCTCCACTTCCTATTGGCGAAGTGATTCTCGTACCTGTCTCGATCTAGAGCGATCCCTGAAATCAAATTCATTCATAGATCTGGTACGTGCCGCACATCTTTTAAAACTAATGTGCATCCGACATTTTTCTTGATACAAATGTTGTCAATCTCCACAATTTGATTAGCTGGTATTTCCTATCTTGACCGTCCCAAAGTCTCTTGCTTTGTACCTATAGAAGAATTCTCTTACCTGTGTGGCATGATAGGATGTTGTTGTGTCAACCACCCATTCTGACTCTTGGCTTGCTAAGTGCATGCATTCTTCCTCCTCGTGAACGAAGAGAACCACCGAATCATCGTTGTGTACTGCAACAATTGTGTTGTCATCATTCTTCTGGCCACTGCTCTCGCCTCGACCTTTCTTTGGGCACTCTCTTTTGAAGTGACCGGGTTGACCACAACTGTAGCAATTCCTACCCTTTGATCTGTTCCTGGACTTTCCACGAGCTTTGGATTTATCTCGGCTACTCGATGCTCTATAAAAACTTCTTCCTCTGTTTTCCATGATAAGAGCTTGCCCTTGATTTTCAGGCTTCTTCCTCGTCTTATCATTGAGTAGGATGGCTGATGTGGCCTTCTTTGAATCAATGGTGTCTCTACCATGCAGGATGGTTGTTGCCAAATTATCATAGGAAGATGGCAACGAGTTTAGAAACATGATAGCCTTATCTACTTCAATAATTGTTTTTCCGAGATTTGCCAGCTACGTGATTAATCCAGTGAACATATTTATATAGGACAAGAAATTTGTACCTTTACTCATATGGATGGCATAAAACTGCTTTCTCAAAAACAGCTTGTTTGTTAAGGATTTGGACATGTATAGACTTTCTAGTCTTTTCCAAATACCATATGTACAATTTTCGTCCCCGACATTATCGAGTACTTCATCAGACAAGTACAGTCTGATTGCACTAGCCGCCTTCTTATCCATGTCTTATCAATCCTCGGCTTTTATGGTTTCGGGCTTTGCCTCTTTTCCATCTAGTGCAATGTCTAACCCTTGTTGGATGAGTAACTCCTTCATCATTCTTTGCCATATTGAGAAACCGTCATTACCATTGAATCTTATTACTTCATATTTTACTCATTATATTTTTTTCTGTCACAAAGTAAAATTGACTGTGAATAATATTTTTGTGAATGAGCAGAACCTGCCTCTGATACCAGTTGTTGGGAAAATTACTCCTCACAGAAATAATATTCACGGTTTACGATTGTAATAAATGCGAATTACTAAAATACAGTAACCAACAGTAATAATAAGAGAAACAAGGACACCGGATTTTTATGCGAAAAATCCTTTTGAATAAGGGAAAAATCACGGCCCGAGAGGAGCAACTGATTTTACTATAGCAAGGATTTTACAATTTATAGTACCGAGTACAATACTCCAATTCACTATAAATTCAAAAGAAATAATCTTCTTTTGATTTTTCCACCTCACTACAAATACCACTCAAATTCTATATTTGTTCTTACAGAGTATTTTACTTCTTACTCTGTAAATCACTCTCTTTCTCTCTGTTTTGTGTATCTTCAGTTGAATCGGGAGCTATCTATTTATAGACGTCCAACACTCCTTGCTTGCATCATGGATGACATCATCATAGTATAAATGTCAAAGTTTCACCTTATGAAAGCAATGAAAAATCCGACAACTCAAATCACATTTCTTGTAGATTTGGCAACATGGTACTTTATGCCCAAGGAAGTTTGTCTTCCTTTCACATTGATGAGATGGACCAACAGATAAGCATTATCTTATATCTACAGGAGCAACTTCTGTTACCATGGTAGAAGTGGCTCAACTCTTCTTAGAAAGGGGAACGGAATCGGCTCTAGAATTTAAAGTTTATGAATTTTAACAAATCGCTTGACTTCGAACTCACAATCCATTTATGCTTTTGGGTTCGCAGTTAATTATATCTACACATTTAATAAAAAATTTAACACACATACAAAGTTCAGAAAAAAACTATTGACGTTTGTCAAACCCGCATGTACTGTGCCTCCGCCCCTTAAGGGGAATCATTGATAGACCAATTTATAAGGCTTATGGCCTTGAACCTGAAAATATAGAACACGTGACGTTTGCCGGTTGAAATATAAAGTGGCTCTGGTCTTCTCTTCTGATGAGTACTCGACAAGACATATTTTACCATAAATTGCCAGCTTAATTGGCAAGATGTTTTTTCCATTTGGCATATGGCATTTATTATTATTAATAGAAACAACAAAAAACTTTAGGAATAAACGTATAACATTCTTAACTGCCAGCAGCGTATACGCTAGTGCCCTAGAATTCAGGTTGCTGGCAAACTAAACTACAAAATAGATAAAACCAGTTACCAGTCTTAACACATGACTACATAAAATGGAAATCCTCATATACTTGCAAGTTTAAACTCAATATTGATGGAGCCTGTTAAAAAGAAAATATACATGCGAAATCCTTGCCTTAATACATAGGCTATAGATTGTTCCAAGGAAAAATCTTGCGCCAGTAAGGAGAACATTATTATTTAGGCCCTATGTATCCCAGACAAATCAAATTATGTATACTAAACCTTAATCTATATCTATATTAGTATAAAATTTGGAACCTCAAAAGTTAAAAGTTGAATTATCAAAATACCTTTTTAAATAATCTAAATATCCTTTTTAAAATAGATAACCTAAATATCTTTTGATTTTATTTTAAAAAAAATGAGGAAAAGAAACTAATTAGGCTGGAATACTACATATGACCTTTAACATATTAGGTTCATGATACGACACAATACTTCACGGTTACACTTAATTTGACAACTTTACGCAAAGAGTTACATACATTTCACGTTTCTATCATTATTATAGTAAGACCGGAGTACTACGTATGGTCATGCAAAGGAGATACCTTAAAGCAAGTATGTCTAGTATTTTCTTGCAACCATTTGATCTCCTTTGTAAATTTAGTCTACCAGACAGAAATAATGGTATGTGAAGAAGTTTCAATGATCCTTTCTATTTTGTCGCCCCTCATTTTTCTGATTTATTTTATACTTATGTCTCATCCAAATGGTGACCAAGGGCCTGCAACGAGAAGCCCTACGGAAAATTGAAAAGTGTTGTTCTTCGTCACTAGGTCAGATTAGAACTAAAAAATTTTAGAAATTAGATCCCAATACAATAAAATTGATATGCATTCATAAAATAGTAGGAACAACCAATCATGAAGTCCATGAGATATATATATATATATATATATGATTATATTTTCTTTTCTAATCATATTTTACAGACATCTAATCATACTTTCTTCTTAGTTCATTTTTAATAGATATGTTTCATAGTTTACTTGGAGAATGAAGAATATATAAAAGAAGTTTGGAGAAAATTTTGTTTTCACGTCTTATAAATGCTTCTTTGTTGAATTTATATTGTTGCAGTTTAAATCCCGTTCAGCTAAACGTGAGGACTAGAAAAGAGGATTCCTTGATGTAAAAAGCTAATGTTAAGAAATGATCGTGACAACTCAAGAAAGATATCAAGCTTTAAGATTTTATTTTTGAATATTACAGCTAGGAGATATATGGACCTTTCCTTGAATTTCATCTCATTTGATTACCTAACTTTCATTCAATAGATAAAAACTTATTGATATATAATGAAATATTACTTATAGGTGTATATGATAAAGTTAAAGATTTTGCAGCAGGACATCTACATAAAGATAGAGAAAGCGAGACTTGAATCCCGCATAAAAGCTTGAGAAGACAAATCATGCCAAGGCGCAATTGATATTGTTAAAGTTGCAAGATATAGAAAAGATAAAGGTTATCAAAGATTATTGCTTCCAACATCGTCTATTGAAGTAATTAAATTTCATAAGAGAGATATACTAAAATTTAATTGATAGCATGATGGCTAAAAGAACGGAGATAAAGTTGCTCGACAAGTATGCCTTTTCACTTTATTAATAAAAGTTCTTAAGATTAAGCAAGAATGCTAACTTGTATATTTAAATTTGCAAACAAAATTAAATATTTTTGAGTCTATACATATTAAATATTTTATAAATATTCAAGAATATACGTGCAACGCATGTGGAAAGAGATTAGTAATAATAATAAAATAATAATAATAATAATAATAATATCTTTTTGACAAAAAAGAATAATAAAATATGAAAACTAATACTGCAATAATGTTCATATCTCAGGGAATAATACCCATTGCAACTTTTTGCATTGTTAAATAAAAAATTTATTTATAGGAAGTCAATAAACATAACTAGTAGTATACCATAAGAAAAACTTTAAAATATATGATTTCTATCCCTTTTTTTGTCTATGATTTCTTTCCTTTCAGATGCTTAAACAAGGTTTACTTTAATATTCCTATAAGGCAACAAGGGTTGTAGTTAGGAAGGATTTTCTTTTGGGAATTTTTTCTATATATACTATGATAGGAGTTTATTAATTTATTTTCTCTAGATTTTGTAGTTTTTAAAAAGTTTTAAGTTTTTCTTAAAAATTATATACATTCTCCCTTTAAAAAGTTTTCATCCCATGATTAATACCTTCAATTAAAGAATTCAATTATATTTTTTCCTTTTTTCATATTTTTCCTCGTTTCATGCGTCCTCATTTTTCAGTATGCAGATCTCCTCTCTTCTCTCTTTGATAGTTGCACGTCTTCAACAAGAAGTTGGTAATTTTGCTTCAGTTGTTGAACGATTTTGGTTGGAACCTTCAAATATTGGAGATAATGCCATACTACATATTCTATGTTCCTATTAGCCATATAATATTAGGAAAGTGATACCTAATCTAACAAATCCAATAATACTGAACTGATTTCCATAATAGACACCAAAAAGATACTTTTCCATTGTTCAGTTAGAAATCTATACACACTGCATAGAATGTCATGAGATGACAAAAAAAAAACAGTTGCTAAAAGTTTCTTCAACAATTCAAAAATTGTTAAACTCTAGCAAAATTATTACTAATAGGATAATGGCTCATACACAATCCAAATGTGAAATTGGCCACAAACTTACTATTGCTCATCACTATATACAATTATCATACATTTGTGATATAATTTCTGCAACAATTATGATATAATCGTGATACAATTCTGATCTTCATCTTCTTCAAGTTTCAATCACAACTCTAAACTTAAATTTTGAAACAATATTGTAATATAATTGTATTAGTATTGTATTAGGTATTATTTTAGATATTGATATTGTCAAATACAACTTTGATACAATTAGAAATAATTATGATACAATTATCATACAATCGTGATACAATTCAGAAACTTTTTTTCTTCGAGTTTCAATATGAAATTTTACCTAAGAATAACCTAAACTTAACCAATCTCCCTCAAAATTGAGATATAAACTCCAAGTATATTCTCAATCGTTTGCAAGAGCACTCAATTCAAACAAATCACAAATTCGTAAAACCCAAATGTCGAATTCAAAGCTTCAAAAATTTTTAATGGTTGTCAATGTAGAACTCTTTGCTACTGCAATTTTAGAGATAATGTCAATGAATTTGTGTGAAGAGGATGAGAACAAATTACAAATTTGTAAAATCCAAATGTTGAATTCAAAGTTTCAAAACTTTTTAATGGTTCTCAACGGAGAATTCTTTGCTACTGCAATTTTAGAGATAATGTCGATGAATTTGTGTGAAGAGAATGATTTGGATTAATTTGTATGAAAGAGAGAAATATTTCAAAATCTTTTTAAAAATGGGATGAAAACGTGATTTTAGGGTCTTTGTATAACTGATATTCGTGAGAGTGAGAGGGAGGGCTGACGTGGGGGAGGGAAGAGGGAAGGGATGTATCAGTCACATCCTAGTTTTAAGGATGCTCTCTTTATTAAGGTTTTACATATAAATAGTAAATATAGATAGAGAATATAGTTTTTAAAGAACCTAAAGAAAAGTGGTCAATAAGTTTTTATTATGGTATAACTAGGTAAATTTTCCCTTTTTTTTGGGTTCCCATCAAATAATCAGTACCCTCAAAGCGCTTTCTAACAAATACGATTTTATACTCAGGGCTAGAACTCAAAATTTTTTATTAGGACGAAGGAGTAATTACCATTTTACCACGACCCTTATATTGGTATAATTGGGGAGGTTTAAAACAGCCAAAAAATTGGAGGTATATAAACTTAGATAAACAAGCAGTTGATCTTTATTAAAAAAAGGGAAAAGAAAATTACTTTAATTTCCTCTACTATTAACAACACCGCAGATCTTCAATACCACTAAGATTTACTACTAGAATTCTACGGATGAAAAAGAACAAACCCATGCCTTAGATAAATAGTTAAGACATGATATGTTCCTGATTGGCACTATGATGAAAAATACTACTGCCATCTGATTTAATTACTACTACTATATACTACTCCTACATTTCCTAAATCCAACGTCTTCACAATGAATATTAACAATAGAGAAACTAGGCTTAATTAAGTTGATCATAGTTTGCTCCACAACCAGCACAGCCTCCACCACCACTGCAACCACCGATGCAACCGCCGCCTCCGTGGTGATTATGGTGATCAGCACCGGTGCCGCAGTAGGATAAGTGCTCAGAGTTCCTACATGGTAAGACAACATAGTTCCAGTATCATAGTCGTTGCTATTCTGTGAGTTACAATACCTAAAACTGTGAGCCCCCTCGAAAATCAACTCTCTCACCCCATCAAAAGTAATACCTCTTTTGGCAGCGGTGAATAAACATATTCCTTCTGGCCTTCTTTTGCAGCAGCTGATGAATAATTAACATATGTTTCCTGGTCTTTGTTCAAGTAGAGATCCTTTTTTCTGCTGGAAGACTTTTTACCTAGACACAATCCCATATTGGCAATGTGTCCAATGAAGAAACTGGACGAATGTTGTTTAAATAAAAAGGGGTTGATCGATTTTTTTAAAAAAAAATAACCGTTCACTCTTTGTTTTCTTTCTGTGAATAACCAAAAAACTAGAATGACAAAGCTTTTATAGAAGTGAGAAACAGAGAGAAGAAAGGAAGCGGAGATACCCTTATTAATGAATTTAGTATACAATATATATGCATTACCCACTCAAAATTGTTATATATCTCAGTTTGGGTTGTGTTGGGTTTTTGAAATTTTTACTAAAAAATTCATTTTACGAGACTTTTAATTTTGACCTCTTTAGTTTGGTCCAAAATAAATATTTTTTTACCTAATAAAAAAGGAATTAACTTTATTTTTACAAATTTATCCTTATTTATATATCTCAATGTGTCAAATTTAACAATATGCAAATTTTAATTAAGGATAATTTAATCAAAATACTTTTTTTCTCTAGGAGTTAGTATTTTTTTATGGGTGTACCAAATGTCAAAAAGTCACTTAGTATTTATTTTTGTTATGAATAATAAAATAAAATTTGTAGATGTCCATTCCTTGTTTAATTAGGTTTAACAAAGGAAAGCTTCCTTAAGAAAAAAAGAAGAAATCATATTGTAACTTAAATTCATTTCTTGACAGATAACTCTTTTTCTCCGGGAGCAATATTTTCTTCTCTCCTACCTTAATTGAATCAATATTCTGAGGAATAGCAATATTTAATATTTTTTCCATATCTCTTCTTCTATTTTTATTTATTATTGTACAACAATTTTAGATATGATGGATGCATGCTACGATTTCGATTCTTCGGTTCAGTATTCTCGAATCTCGATTACTGTTATCATTGTATCTCTTAGCATCATTACTTACTCGAGAAACCATGTTCCTCTGTTTTTTTCTAGTCCCACATAAAATTTACCTTTAGACTTAGTCAAAAATATAGTAAAGTGGGTCACATGCTCTATGGTTGATAGTATACAATCTATAACTCCTATGATCTAACGTGCCAGGAAAAAGAAAGAAAGGAACATGATTGGATGGAAAACGAAGCAAATTAGTTAGATGGTGATATAGAAGCATGAGATTTGAGCAATTAATTGTAACTCTTTAGATAAAATCAGAAGATCAATTTATGGTGGTTAAGTATTTCTTTTACAATAGCAATAAAGATAAAGAGGTTCAAAAATTATTTTAAGTCCCAAGTTCGAATTTTAGCGCGACATGATAGGACTCTAAAGATATAGATATATCTGTTCTCTTTTTTTGTTAAATCAATTAAATTCTAAATCTTCGGCTTACGCGTTACATGTATATATTATATTCCACAGTGTATGAAAATGGGTTTTGGTGTTAAAGAAAAAGAAGAAGAATTGAAACGTTTTAAATATTCTTGCTATTTAAACCCATAATGCTCATTGTCTAAAGTCTCCAAACTGCAAAAGTTGAAAACTCTTGAATCGCCCTGCGTTTTGAGTCTTCAAATACTAGTCGGTTGTATACAAACAGAGCATGAAAGCTGGAAAATGAAGTTGAGATGTTGTTCAATACTGGTACTAGTACGTAGATTTCATTGTCAAGAATTACCAAAGACCTCAAAAATTCTCTCCCACCAGCGGCTTCTCACCCTCCTCTCTTCGTGCAAAGACCTCTGCTCTCTTCTCCAACTTCACGCTCATCTAATCACCTCTGGCTTTACTTTCAACACTTTCACCACTACCCTTCTCATCAATTTGTACTCTTCCTTCCAAAAATGCTCCTTTTCTCGCTCCCTCTTCGATTCTTCACCCAACCCACCTGTCATTCTCTGGAATTCAATGATCAGAGCTTACGTCAGAGTCAATCAGCACGAAGAAGCTCTCAAACTGTACGTTTCAATGTTGGAAAAGTCTATTCAGCCGGATAAGTATACCTTCACTTTTGTGCTGAAAGCTTGCACTGCTACGTCTGATTTTAAACGCAGTATCTTGATTCATGAAGAGGTAGTTCGCAGGAATCTGGAAAGTGATGTCTTCATTGGGACCGGGCTTATAGATATGTATAGTAAAATGGGTGATTTGGAGAGCGCAAGGATGGTGTTTGATCAAATGCCTGACAAGGACGTTGTAGCTTGGAATGCAATGATTTCTGGGCTTGCACAGAGTGCAGAGCCGGTTAAGGCTGTTGACGTTTTCAAGGATATGCAATTTATTTTTCGGATTAATCCTAATTCAGTGACATTATTAAATTTGCTTCCTGCAGTTTGTAAATTAATGGATATGAGGGCATGTAGGTGTATACATGCTTATGTCTATAGGAGAGTGTTTCCAGTTTCGGTTCATAATGCTTTGATTGACACATACTCAAAATGTAATCATCCCAATGTTGCTCACCGAGTTTTTCTTGAGTTAACGGGGAAAGATGATGTTTCATGGGGTACAATGATGGCAGGTTTTGCATATAATGGGAACTTTCATGAGGTTTTGAAAATGTTTGATTCCATAAAGAGAACGGGCTTTAAGATGAGCAAAGTATCAGCTGTAAGTGCATTGCTTGGGGCTGGTGAAATTGGCGATTTAGGGAGAGGGAAAGAAATTCATGAATATGCAATTAAGGAAATGATTGATTCCGACATTATGGTTGCTACTTCATTGATGACAATGTATGCAAAGTGTGGATTGCTAGACAAGGCTAGATATCTGTTTTGGGGAATTAAGGGAAGAGATTTAGTTGCTTGGTCAGCAGCAATAGCTGCTTTCTCACAATCAGGATATCCTCAAGAGGCACTCTCTCTGTTTCGAGATATGCAGAATGAGTATTCACAGCCAAATAATGTTACTCTGGTGAGCGTTATCCCAGCCTGTGCAGAGCTAAGGGCAGTGAGATTAGGAAAGAGTGTCCACTGCCATGCCGTCAAAGCTAGTATCGATTCTGATATTTCGACGGGAACTGCCTTGGTTTCCATGTATGCTAAGTGCAATCTATTCAGGTTTGCGCTTCATTTGTTCAATAAGATGCCACTGGTTGAGGTAGTAACATGGAATGCTCTGATAAATGGGTATGCGCAGATTGGCAACTGTTATAATGCATTGGAGATGTTTTCTCGATTAAAGTTAGCTGGATTACACCCAGACCCAGGGACAATGGTTGGTGTGCTTCCAGCTTGTGCTCTCCTAGGTGATGTGTGCTTGGGAACATGCCTTCATTGTCAAATTATCAGATACGGGTTTGAGTCAGACTGTCATGTGAAGAATGCTCTAATTGACTTGTATGCCAAATGTGGAAGTTTGTCTTTGGCTGAATTCCTGTTCAACAAAAATGACTTCTCTAAGGATGAGGTCTCCTGGAACACAATGATTGCAGGATACATGCACAATGGACTTGCCAAGATAGCTCTTTCCGCATTCCATTCCATGAAATTTGAATCATTTCGGCCCAATGTGGTCACAATTGTGAGCATCCTGCCTGCGGTGTCGCATTTGACATATTTGAGAGAGGGCATGACTATACATTCCTACATAATTAAGAGTGGCTTTCAGTCCTATAAGCTTGTAGGGAACAGTCTCGTCGATATGTATGCTAAATGTGGTCAACTTGACCTTTCGGAGCGTATCTTTGAGGAGATGAAGAACACTGACACTGTTTCTTGGAATGCTTTACTTACAGCATGTTCTATGCATGGGGAAGGTGATCGTGCTCTTTCTGTTTTCTCTCTAATGGAAAATAGGGACATCGAAGTTGATGCTATATCCTTCCTTACTGTCTTGTCTGCCTGCAGACATGCAGGCTTGGTTGAAGAAGGAAGGAAAATATTTCACTGCATGCATGACAAATACCACATCGAACCAGATGTGGAACACTATGCCTGTATGGTAGATTTGTTAGGCCGTGCTGGCTTGTTTAATGAAATTATGGATCTGCTTAAGACAATGCCTATGGAACCAGATGGTGGAGTTTGGGGAGCCTTGTTGGATGCATCTAGAATGCATTCTAATATCGAGTTAGCAGAGGTTGCTTTGAAGCATCTTGTCAAGCTTGAGCAAGGAAACCCAGCTCATTATGTGGTATTATCAAACTTGTATTCTCAATCTGGTAGGTGGAATGATGCAGGTCATACTAGAGTAAAGATGAATCAAACTGGACTGAGAAAGACTCCAGGCTGTAGTTGGGTTGAGGTGAAAAGGGGGATATGAATTTTGTGTAGGTGAAATAGAGAGAGCCATTGGTGATTCTCTTCGGTGAACTAGTCTAAGGGTGGCAATCCAACTGCTGAAAAATCTCCAAGATTTTGCTGGGTACTTAGTGCCACACATCTTCAAGGTTGATCTCCAATATCTGCAAAATTTAGCCAGCTTCAAGCTCCACCTATAAATTCTAGGATCTACAACTGATATTAAGGCCCCATGATGTTGGGGGGAAACAGAACATGCTTCACAAAATTCATGTTCTTAGATGAAAATGTAAAAGGTGAAACATCAACTGATATTTAATCTTATATCAGACCTTAAGATTCCAATGTCGGAAGGGATCAACACGTGGTTTGCTCACTGAAATATGACCAGAACAACAACAACAACAACAAACCCAGTGTAATCCCGCATAGTGAGGTCTGGAAGGACAGTGTGTATGTAGACCTTACCCCTATCTCGTGGAGATAGAGAGGCTGTTTCAACTGAAACATGACCAAAAGCAAGACGAAATCTGCAAATGGTGGGATATACAGCATCTTGATGTGTTCTCAGGTTCTGCGGCTTCCCATACAGTCTTTATAGGTGTTTTGGTCTCTTTTCCAATGTTAGGTGGTTCATTTTGCACTAAATAAGAAGGCTAGAACTGTATTTAAAGGGTGATGGGAAAATATTGGAAGTACATAATCCAGTGAATCTTTTATTAACCTAAGACCAAATCCTTTACTTTCTCCTAAAGGAAAACATGAAATAATATTTTATAATCTTGTTTGGAGGTTTTGTTCCTAAAGTATTTAAGTCTCAAAAGCACTTGATGTTTGAGTTTCAACTTTTCTCTTAATACTCTTGCAGGTTGTTCAGGTACTTATATCTGTTAGCAGGAAGAACTCTTGGGAAGAAATAGTTCACAGCAAGCTTATCGGAATTCTAACAAACATGTTTTATGAAATCCCTGAGTTGACTAATAGAGCTCTTTCAGCTACCCCTTTATTTCTTATTCATCAGGTTGATCTGATTAAAGAATGTGAACTCATATTTGTTAGGGAGTCTTATGTATTCAAATGTTAGGGAGTCTTATGTCGATGCTAATTTGCTTTTCCAGTTGGGAATGTTGTATCCCTATTGGTTGGTTGATGTTTCTGCTGATAAAGTTACAGAATCAGATCTACTAGCAATCTCATTATTGATTGTTTGTATGTCGTACAAAGAGATAGGTTTTGCTTAAAGGTGAGTTTATTTGACCAATACAGTTTGTGCTTTCAAACTCAAGGGAAGAAAGAAGGAATCTGTACCTGGTGCTTTCTGATTAGGTGTTGCATCAAATAAGTGTGTCATGGGTAGCTAGTGGAGCGTCAGACTACAGTGATGATGAGGTCCAACCTGTCGCTATGCTGCTTTTGCTTGCAGATGCACCTGAAGCCTTGCATATAGCCGTAAAGCTTGGATGGAAGGCATCTAGGAGCTTCTGCAACGCCCAATATCTAGTGCATTGTCCAAATCTCCAAATTCTTGCCTTCTATGGTAATGTTCACTTTGTTCTTGCTAACTTTTATTAGCCTTCAAACATGATAGTGTCGTTTTTGCCGTGGGAAAGCTTTATCCAGTCGTGCTTCTTTGTGATGAATTGTAAAAAGATTGATGCTTCTATTGTATGCTGTGTTAATGAGAAGTAACTTGATTGTACTTCTGGGTGATTAATCAACATTGTTAATAGCCAAAAGATGCAAAGGGAAATTTGCATATCAGCGAGTAAATCTCTATATGGTCCAAGTTGGTTTTCTCCTTTGGTTCCCTTTCTTTTTGGATTTCGGAGGAGATTGTGGGGTTGTTAAGTCTCTTCGAAGGGTGTGTAATAAAGAGTAAACTATCTTCATATTCCATTACCTGTTTTAATTCTCTTTGTGCACTCCAATCTTTATTTCCACGCACCCAATGCGATTATATGTTATAGATAAAGATTCCATATTACAAGAAAAGAAATTATATGGTAGCTAATTATATTCCTTTTCTTGAAGTGATAAGTTATGCAATTATAGTTTTGATGATTTGTCAAACTTTATGGAAGAACCAGATAGAAATCCGATACAATGAGTTCTTTTGTGCTCATTGTAACATACTCAATTGTCTGGTTTGCTTCTCAAGGAAACAAGATAAGGGAGCTGCAAAAGGAATAGATAGTATCAGGTTCTCAGGCCGTCGCGCAAGTCAACTTTACAAGATAAGGAACTGCAGTTTGCTTGAAACCGAAAATGCTCTTGTATCTTCTCTCATGATCTCATATATATATACAACATGATGTAAGTTATGAGTTTCAATAATGAAAAATAATATATCACATGTGGTGCAGGATCACAAGGAATAAAACAAAGGAATCAAGAAGCAATACCATTCAAGAATAGATTAAGGAAACAATCTATTACTGGAGCAATGCAAAGAAAAGAATCAATAATTAGAGATGAAAAAGGAAGAAGCAGCAGAGATACGGAAGAAGAATCAATCAATAATTCAATAAATGATTGACGGAAGCTATTACAAGAAGGTCCCAAATCAAAGGGAAACAAGATCGCAAAGGGCTGCACTGGAGATTGTTGAAGCTAGAAATCAAGGGATCTATCGCAAATCCCTCAAGTTACGAAAAGATATGCGTAGCAAATGAAAAGCTTGTCAAGACCTCAAATCAAGGAAGATCAACGAAAACTTGACTTTATTTTTGGAAAGAATCAATCTATGATTCCGTTCAAGGATCAACTCCTTTGGGTTTGCAATCTCTCAAGATTCACGAAGGCCTCACGGAATATATATATACATATGCTCCGGACTTGAAGTTGACATACTTTGATCAAACCAACTTCAATCTCTTTGTTCTACTTCAAACAAACACTATAGTCTGCTCTAGATTTCTTGCGTAACAAAGAAGAGAAGAGAGAGATAAGAACACTGGTGAGGCATTGTATCAATCATAGAGAGAAGAACGAGTGACAAAAGTTGTTGGTGTATAACAACATCAACTCATCTGTATTAAGCCACTTCATACTTGAAAGAGATTACCCTTGAAACCCAAGGGACTGGACGTAGGATTCACTCTGAATCCGAACCAGTATAAAAACATACAGTGTCATTTACTTTTTGCAATTTATCTTTTTCATTCGATTCCTAAAAGGCCCAGTCAACTAGAACTCAGATTAGTCTACTACTGCAAAAAAGAAAAGAAAATTCACAATCCCCCCCCCCCC
>MCJB01049020.1:292769-303295 GCA_002018475.1 Nicotiana obtusifolia
AACCCCCCCCCCCCGGTTGCACTTTCACATGATACATGGTTTTGACCTAGCACTTGCAAATCCAAAAATCATATTCTCTCAAGTGCTAGCCGTCACTGCTCTCAAGGAGCTCCCAAGAACAAGACTGCTATAATCTCAAGGACCAGATCCCGACATTAAAGATATTTTAAGTCCTTAGGTTTGTTGAGTCTTTGTTATTTTGTTCTTCACCTATAATCCTACACTACTTTCAAGAAGTCTCTTTGTAGGACAAATTTCAACCATCGTTTGGTTTGATTTGGTTTCTTGACTAGAGTTAGTCAAGGTTTGTTGCTATGTAATAGAGTTATTGCAAAGGATTTACAATAGAGTTATTGTAAGGGATGTGGAATTAAGAGTTCAAGTCCTAGCTTGTAATAGGTTGTAACATGAAGTTGGCTTGGTTTAGTGGAGTTGAAAGCCTATTAGGATATGTCGTGGGTTTTAATCCCTCGAGCAAGGAGTTTTCCACGTAAATATCGTGTGTCTTTTATTTACTGTCTGTTTACTGTGGGAACATATCGATAGAGAATCTAGTTTCCTAAACTGTTTGGTTTTACTTTTTGCTTATTTACTCTGGGAACAGATAGAGAATATGGTTCCTATATTATTTTGTGGACTCCTAGTTTCTATCATGAAGTCGTGACACGGTTTTGAAAAATCTAATTTTTGTTATACAAAATAGAGTAACCAAAAAATTGTTATGATACAAATTTTATAAAATAACCGGCATAACACAATCATTGTCACCCATAACTAATACCCGAATTTTTTCTTCCGTAATTAGTCTTCTTGATTACTGTTTATCGTTGTTTCTCTTAGCATCACACAAAAGATGTAAGATACGTGTTGAAACAGATATACATTAGATAATATACATCATCAACTAAGGAAAATCATGGGACCCTAATTACCTAAAAATCGAAGCTATTAATTCATGAATATAAAAAAGAAAAATAAATAAAAATGATAACTAGTAAGAGACAATAATGTCCTCGGCTCATATATATACCTTTTGATCATAGTTAAATACTAGCATTGGATTTAGCATATCATAGCAAGTTTCACTATGTCTGGATCATTGTTACTCATCGTTTTATAATGTATTATATTGTATTGTACTGTATTATATTGTATTGTATCGTTTTATGGATGTAACATTTGAATAGATTGTATCGTTTGCTGTTATTAAATAACATTTTTGTTATTTGTTTTGACTGTATCGTATTGTACTGTAACTGATAAGTTTACTAAAATACCCCCAATTATTTTAAATAAAATTTGTCAAAAATTACACATAAAAATAATTTAAGAAATCCCCTTTCTACTAATTTATCATTAATTACATAGCTTGGAAACACGAGCAAAAACCTGAAAAAAGGTTAACTAATAATTAGCAAAAAAAAAAATTAAAATGATGAAAAGAGACAAAAAATCGACCGGAGACTTGGATAAAAAGAACAGGGGAACCAACTCTAGAAAAGATAGAAGAAGACAAAGTAGGTCAATAGGTTGGAGATTTGGAGTTGAAATAAAAAATAAAAGTATGGAGTAGCAAGTAAGGGTATAATTGGAAAAGAAAATAGAAAACGATCCGACCACATCGAATCGATTATTTCATAAAATGAAGATTTTGGTTGTTCGGAACAATGTATTTAACAATACGATAAAATCAATTTTAAATAAACAATCAAAATAAACATTGTTTTGGGATAACAACACAATACAATACAACGGGTAATAATCATCCAAACAAGCTGTTAGTTTGTATTGATCTTTCATGTTACCGATTAATGCTTATGATAGAGATTTACTAGTAATCACATGTTAATCAAAAGATCTCCTTATGTAGAAATTCAAGAAAGATGGTATGAAAAAATATTTATTTATTTGTCGTGTCATATGTACAGTGTTATTCCTGTATTTATTCCAAAAAAAAAAAAAAAGAACCACGACAGTTGGCTACAATTTGTGTGTATGTGTCCTCATCAGTGGCCTTCACTTTAAGAGGAATAAAAGGAGTTTGATATTCTAAAGTTGAACATATTCAGACATATCCTTCGTCCCACTGTCTCCTCCACTTTGAGCCTCTGTCAGAACACTACGATTTGTCAGGGCCGAAGTAATTTTTCCGGCAACACCCCCCCTCAAGTTGGAGACTCCAAATCGGACTCCTAACTTGCCCATAAAAGAACGGTGAAGCGGCCCGGAGAGGGCTTTTATGAAGATATAAGCAATCTGAGATGAAGATGGAACAAAGGATAGAGAAATCAATCCATCCATCAATTTTTCACGAATGAAATGGCAGTCAAGCTCGATATGCTTAGTTCGTTCGTGAAAGACAGGAATTTTTACTATATGAATTGCTGCTTGGTTATCACAGTGCAAAGTCACAGGCAAAGATGGAGGAGCAGTGAGATCTTGAAGAATACGAACTACCTAGGCAATTTCAGCCACCAATTGACGCATTGATCTATACTCCGCTTCGGCCGAGGAAAGGGCAACAATCTGCTGCTTTTTCGATTTTCATGAAATTGGAGAATCGCTCATGCTTAAGAAAATTCCACTAACCGAATGCCGGAAATCAGAATAAGCAGCCCAATCGGAATCACAGTAGGCACCACGCTGAAAAGAAGAATCTAGAGATATAAAAAGTCCAAGCCCTGGATCTTTACACAACTATCGCAGAGTATGAAGTGCTGCCTGATAATGCCCAGTACAAGGCATTTGCATGTATCAACTGAGTGTCTGCACAGTAAAAGCGAGATCCGGCCGTGCATTAGTTAAAAAATTGAGCTTTCCAATCAATCGACGATAAATTATAGGATCAGAAAGGGGAGTTTCGCACATAGAAGAGAGCTTAAGAGATGGATCAAGAGGAGAAGAAACGTGTTTGGAAGCCAAGCAATCAAACTCAGTGAGGAGGTCGAGAGCAAATTTGCACTATGTAGCCACTAATCCATTCTTTTCGCGTACAAGTTCTAATCCCAAAAAATAATGCGCCTCACCCAAATCTTTGATATTGAATTCAGTGTTCAAGAAATGTTTAATGTCTACAACTTCTTTGGCGTTGTTCCCAGTAATTAAGAAATCGTCGACATAAACTGCAAGTATAGTGACCAATTCGCCAGAGATCTTAAAAAAAAGGGAATAGTCATTAAGTGATGACTTAAAACCCCTTGTACCTAAAGTAGCAGATAAACGAGCGTACCATTGGCAAGTTGCTTGTTTAAGACCATGCAACTACTTGCGTAGTCTACAAACAAGAGAAGTAGATGTAGGAGTTAAACCTGGAGGGAAGCGCATATAAACTTTTTCATCCAAATCTCCATGTAAAAACCGTTGTTGACATCTAGCTGGTACAATTTCTAATTTCTTTTCACTAATTGTAAGAATACATTGAATCATTATCATTTTTACTACCGGCGAGAATATTTATGTATAATCCAAACCTTCCATTTGTGTATCCCCTGTAATAACAAGACGCGCCTTTAATCTTTCCAAGGATCCATCTGACTTTAACTTCACTTTATATATCCATTTGCAGGGCAAAGCCTTCTTTCCTTCAGGCAAAGTAACAATGTCCCAAGTGCGATTGGATTCCAGGGCGTCAAGTTCTTTTTCCATAGCAAGTTGCCAACATGAATCCTTGGCTGCCTGATGGTAAAAAGTAGGTTCTTGTATTTGACATATGGAATTTATCATTGTCCGATTATCTTCTGTTAGGGCAAAAAAAGCAAAAGAATATACGGAAAATAAAGGGGGATAAGGAGAAAAAGTAGAATACACAGTATTACAAATATAATCTGACAAATAGACTGGTTAGTGATGTTCTCTTTGTGATCGTCGCAAGACTGGCCCTGGTTGGGAGGGTAAGGATTCTGTTGGAGGTGTAGTTTGAACTGAGGAAGGGGATACAGGACTAAACAGAGGGATATGAGAGGAACTAAGACAAGAATAAGATTGTGACTGTTGAACAGGTGAACTATGAGAGTAGGTATGCTGAGCCTGTAGGGTAAGAAAATTAGGAGTAGAAGACTCATGAGTAGGGAGGAAGCTGGCAGGAAATAATTTAGACACTGGAGTGGAAAAGGAGAAAGGAAAAATAGTTTCAGCAAATCTCACATCCCTAGAAACAATGACCTGATTAGAGAGTAAATTTAGAATCCTATACCCTTTCTTCCCAAATAGATATCCAAGAAAAACACCAGGTATTGCTCTAGGATCAAGCTTATTCCTATGTCGAGACAAGGTATAACTAAAACATAAACATCCAAAAGGCCTAAGAGAGTGATAATCTGGTTGTTTATCAAAAAGAACCTGATATGGTGATCTATTTTGAAGTACCTTAGATGGAAACCTGTTTATCAAGTAGGTGGCAGTCAACAAAGAGTCCCCCCAAAATTTCTTAGGGGCATGTGATTGGAAAAGAAGGGCTCTAAAGATTCAAAAGGTGCCTATTTTTGCGCTCTACAACACCATTTTGTAGTGGTGTTGCAACACAAGAAGTTTGATGGATTATGCCTTGTGAGGAGAAAAAGTCTTTAGGAATTTGTCCTGTAGCTAACTCAAAAGCATTATCAGATCTTATAACTTTAACCTTAGAAGAAAACTGTCTTTCAATAAGTGCTAAGAAGGATTTTAATGTGGGAAATGCATTAGATTTAGTATTGAGAAGAAATTCCAAGTGCTTCTGGAAAATACTTCTCCTCTTTGTAAGTAGGAGTTTTATATGTTTCCCATGTATCTATATGAATCAAATCAAAATATTTTTTGGATCTGATAGTGCTAATGGGAAAAGGGAAGTTAGATTGTCTGGTTAAAGGACAAACGGAACAGGGGAATTCTTTCTTTTCTGTGAACTTTATAGGTAATCCTACTATATGTTTCATTGTACGAAAGGGCAAATGTCCCAGTCTATTATGCCACAAACTCTCCATTCAGTAATACTTTTATTATTACCGAAATTTTCAGACAGATAAGAATAACATGACACTAAATACTTAGGCACAAGGGCCTTTGACAAACAGAAACAAGAAAAGAAACAGACTCTAAACAACTTGACTTGGATAGCTAGTTGGAAGAAGACACTGGAGCAATACTTTTGACAGGTGTGGCTTGGATCTCACGAGAGTTATTCTGCACCAGGTAAAGACCAGTAGAGGCATCACCAAAAACTCGACCCTCCTCAAGGAAGGAACCTGTAAATAACAACCAATTTTGTCAAATGTCAGACTACAATTGAATTGTTCACATAGTTTCTTGACTAAAAGAAGGTTATGCTTGAATGTTGGAACATGGAGCACATTATGAAGCACAACACCAGGAGACAATTGAAGCTTTCCTATATAAGTAACTTTTACTTTATATAAATTAGGTAAATTAACTGATAGAGGTGTTCTAAGTACTACGACATCATGTAACAGGGATTCCTCAAAAGTCATGTGTTTTGTAGCATTAGAATCAATTATCCAAGGAACTCTACGAATACTAGAAAAAAATGAAGTGAAAATATGGCAGTTAGCTTCAATACCTGTCAAGTTTGCACTTGCAGTGGGTTCAGAAGTTGAGGAAATAGAACCACCTCCCTGCATAGATTGAAATAATTGAATCAACTTGTCACATTGCTCCTTAGAGAACCCTTGGCTAGTAACCATATTTGAAACTGCATTTCCTCTAATCCCTGAGGTGAGAGATTCATCAACTTCTCTAATATTTGCTTGTTGGTTTCCAAAATTTCCCATGTTCTGCATGTTAATCTTGAAGTGTTGAGGATATCCTACTAATTTATAGCACTGCTCTTTTTCATGACCTGTTTTCTTGCAATATCTGCAATATAAATCATTCTTTCTTGCTGGATAGTGACTTGCTCCTTTAGTTTCCATAACTTTCTTTTGTGGAGTCCATTTCTGCCCAGTCATGAAAGCAGAAGAGTCATTAGGAATTTGATGAGTAGAAGTACCTCTCTTTGTAACTCCTGATGCAAAATGATAGAGTAAGCATGTGCTGTGGTAGGGAGAGGCTTCATCATCAACACATTTCCTCTAACTGCGTTGTAGGTCTCATTTAGCCCCATCAAAAATTGTATTAATTTCTGATCTTCAAGCATCTTGTGATTGTGCTCCTTAGCTCCACAACTGCACTCACAACTGCATGTCATGAAAGTATTGAGTTCTTTCAATTGGTCCCAGATCCTTTTCAGTTTGGTAAAGTAAGCTGCTACATCACTAGTTCCTTGATTGATATTGTTCAGCTCTCTTTGAAGCTGAAATAGCTTTGTACCATTTGTCCATACCTTTCCTCTAGTTCATTCCATAGATCTGCAGCTGTTTGTGAGTAAATAACACTCTCAGCTATTTTTTTGCTTAGAGAATTAAGTAGTCATGCAATTACCATGTCATTGCAACGTGTCCACTGAACTAATAAAGATGAATCTTTCTTGGCATTGCACAGGTTTCATTGATGAATCCCAATTTATTTTTGGCAAGTAAAGAGATAAGGATTATCCTTCTCCAATTTTCATATATGGTCCCATCAAAGGTAGTGTTGATGAGATTCATACTAGGAGAATCAAAGGAGGAGAGGAAATAAGGATGTGAGACATCAATCTCAGTTTTGGATTTGGAAGACTGTTCTTCAGTACCCATTCTATAGGTGTTCAAAGAAAAGAAATAAAAAGATATTTGGAATGTAAAATTGAAAGAAAATCAGTGAGGTATTGCTCCTGATACCATGTAGAAATTCAAGAAAGATGGTATGGAAAATTATTTTTTTTTTTATATTGTCATATGTACAGTGATATTCCTATATTTATACAAAGAAAGAACCATGACACTTGGCTACAATTTGTATATATGTGTCCTCATCAATGGCCTTCACTTTAAGAGGAATAAAAGGAGGTTGATATTCTAAAGTTGAACATATTCAGACATGTCATATGTCCCTCTGTCTCCTCCATTTTGAGCCTCTGTCTGAACACTATGACTTGTCGAGGCCTTAGTAATTTTTTCGGTAACACCTTATCCTTTACGACAATAATTTCTGCACAAGCATGCCCTATCTGCCACAACTAGACATTAATTCTACGATGGGATAAGAACAACGTCAAGTTTCACACTTAATTGGTCAAAACACCTAAATTCCAAACCATGGCTTTCCAGATTACCTCAGATAGATAAAATTACACCACAACAAAGAAAGTCATATATATGCCTATACATTAATCAACACTGCAGATTTTTACTAATAAGATTTATTAGAATATATTAAAGATGAAAAAGAACACAAACCCACGCCATAGAAGAAAAGTTAAAAGGCATGGCATGATCCTAATTTGCAGTATCAAATATATATGATGAAAATCACTACCTAGTGCTATTTGATTTCATATATATACCACTCCTATATTTCCTATATCCAACATCTATTTAATTAAAATGGAGAAAAACCTAAGTTTATCCTAGCTAGTTTCCTCAAAAATCATGATTGTGACCACCGCCACACAAACCGCCACCTCCGATATGGTGACCGCCACCCCAATCGCTGCCTCTGTTATGATGACCAACACTCAAACCGCCGCTTCCGTGACGGTGACCGCCACCCAAACCGCCGCTTCTGTGATGGTGACCGCTGTTGGGTATCAATAAAGGTGAATGGGAAATGACGGGATAAAAAGTGAAGGGAATGTAAAAGGTCCCTTTTGCTTTGATTAAAGCGTTTGTCCCACATAGGAAAAAGAAAGAAAAATAGAGGAGTATATATTACATTACACCTTCTCTAGTTACTAAAAGGGTTGAAGAGGCAAGGACCCCTCGCGCCGTCGTCGTCACTCGCTCGACTCGGCTTCGGCTTCGGCTTCGGCTTCGGATTGATTATCTTTTTGGACAAAATTTTCCTTAATTATTTAATTACGCGGATCGACCCTGACCCGCGACCCGGTCCGTTTTCTCTTCCCGGATTTTTTCAAATTTCCTTCAACCTGGTGACTGATCTGAATGGTTGCAATCATTCAGAATCAGTAGTGACTGATTTGAATGGTTGCAAACATTCAGAATCAGTACCTTCAACCTGGTGACTGATCTGAATGGTTGCAATCATTCAGAATCAGTAGTGACTGATCTGAATGGTTGCAAACATTCAGAATCAGTACTTTAATGGCTATAAATATTTGATGTTTTTCCAGAATTCACACAAAAATTTTTACCTACTATTAAACTTTCTGCTACCAAATTTTCTGTGTGATATACTCCCGTCAAGTGGTTCGCTGTTATCAGAATTGGAGTACTACTTTTCTGGTAAGTTAATCGTTCTATCCTGGGAGGGGATATTCTAATAACCTCGAGTACTGTGAGGGGAATAATTTCCTTAAGGAAACACTTTGAACTAAGTGGGCTCGATTTCTGTTCTTCTACAATTTCTTCTACTGTTTTACAAATTCTGTTCTTATACTGTTTTACTAGGTGTTTAACAGATTAAACGTATACTGATTAATATTAATAACAATCTTAAGGAAATTATTTTTTGTTTATATTAATCTGTTTTTTGGAGACTAAAACCTGTGTGGTTTTCTACTCCGTATGAATTTTGTATTCTGATTTGAAGACATAAAAACTTCGTTAGAATACTACTGTTCATACTTGTACAACTTTTTGAAGAAAATAAAAACTTCATTGTTGCTGCTGGAAATTTTATTTTGCTATTCTGATTATTGAGTCAGTTTGTCAATTTTTGACAGTGAAACGAAATGGCAAGTGAAAATACTACTTCTTCTGTTAATGCTGCACCAACAACCCGTACCACTGTTCCGCCGGCTGAAAAACCTGCAAAGTTCACCGGTATTAATTTTAAAGGATGGCAGCAGAGAATGTTCTTTTGGCTTACCACTCTTGGTATGCAAAAATTCACCAACGAAGACCCTCCTGAGCCTGGTGCTGATATGCCGGCAAATAAAAAATTCATGATAATTGAGGCATGGAAACAGGCTGATTTCTTGTGCAAAGGCTACATTTTGAGTGCCTTAGAAGATAACTTGTACAACGTCTACAGTGCAATAGAGACCTCCAAAGAATTATGGAGTGCACTTGAAAAGAAGTACAAAACCGAAGATGCTTGCTTGAAAAAATTTGTGGTCGCCAAATTCCTAGACTACAAATTGGTGGATGTAAAAACTGTTGGAACCCAAGTTCAAGAGCTTCAACTTATCTTCCATGACCTTATTGCTGAAGGCATGGTAGTGAATGAAGCATTCCAAGTGGCTGCAATGATTGAAAAGTTGCCACCCTCATGGAAAGACTTCAAGAATTATCTTAAGCACAAGAGAAAGGAAATGAAGTTGGAGGATCTTGTGATTCGTCTCAAGATCGAGGAAGATAACAAATCTGCTGAGAAGAAGTACCGTAAGAATTCACCGATTGAAGGGGCAAATGTCATTGAAGATGATGCTCCGAAAAAGAACAAGAAAAGGAAGAGGCCTTCTGGAAAGGAGAAGTATCTTAACAAGAAAAAATTCAAGGGAACTGTTATAATTGTGGTAAAGCAGGCCATAAAGCTCCCGACTGTCGTGCCCCCAAGAAGGACAAAAACAAAGGTCAAGCAAACATGGTAGTGGATGTTGATGACTTGTGTGCAATGCTGTCCGAGTGCAACTTGATTGGTAACCCAAAGGAGTGGTGGCTTGATTCTGGCGCCACTCGACATGTGTGTGCAGTTAAGGAAGCATTTGCAACCTACACTCCCGCTGGACCCGAAGAGGAGATATATATGGGAAATACTGCAACAGCCAAAGTTGAAGGATGTGGCAAGGTTATGTTGAAGATGACGGAAAAGTGCTGACTCTCAACAACGTCATGCACGTTCCAACAATTAGGAAGAATCTAGTTTCAGCCGCACTACTAGTGAAAAACGGGTTTAAGTGCATGCTGGTTAGTGATAAAGTTGTACTTAGTAAGAATGATATGTTTGTAGGAAAGGGCTATCTCACTGAGGGCCTTTTCAAACTAAATGTAATGGTTGTTGACAGTATGAATAAAATTTCAGCTTCTTCTTATTTATTGGAGTCAACTGATTTATGGCATATTCGTTTAGGACATGTCAATTACAAAACCTTGCGAAAGTTAATTAATTTAGAAGTATTGCCTAAATTCGAGTATAATAAATCAAAATGTCAAATATGTGTTGAATCTAAGTTTGTAAAACATCCTTATAAGTCTGTTGAAAGGAATTCAAATCCTTTAGACTTAATTCATACTGACATTTGTGATATGAAGTCGACACCATATCGAGGTGGAAAAAAGTATTTTATAATTTTTATTGACGATTGCACTCGATATTGTTATGTTTATTTGCTTAATAGTAAGGATGAAGCAATTGAAGCATTTAAGCAATACAAGAATGAAGTGGAAAATCAATTGAATAAAAAGATTAAAATGATTAGAAGTGATAGGGGTGGAGAATATGAATCTCCTTTTGCAGAAATATGTTTAGAATATGGAATCATCAATCAAACTACT
>MCJB01049021.1:0-72591 GCA_002018475.1 Nicotiana obtusifolia
CAATGGGCATGCGAAGCATTTTATGTCAACAAAAGAGCTGAGCAGACAAGAGGAAAACTCAGGTTAGTTATTAATTACCAGCCACTAAACCATTTCCTCCAAGATGATAAATTCCCCATCCCAAATAAACTCACTCTTTTCTCCCACTTAGCCAAGGCCAAATATTTTTCTAAGTTTGATTTAAAATCTAGATTTTGGCAATTGGAATCCACCCTAAAGAATGACCCAAAACGGGATTTTGCATCCCCGATCATCACTTCCGGTGGAAAGTCATGGCCTTCGGGTTGAAAACTGCACCCTGCTTATTCCAAAAAGCCATGATAAAAATCTTTCAACCCATCCTCCATACCTCCTTAGTTTACATTGATGACATCCTATTATTTAGTGATACATTGGAAGAACATGTCAACTTGCTTCGTCAATTTGAGACATTAGTAACACAGTACGGAATCATGCTCTCAGCAAAAAAGATGGTTCTTACTCAAAAGGAGATTGATTTTCTTGGAATGCATTTTGCTCGTGGTGAATACAGTCCAGGACCGCATATATGTCAGGAATTACCTAAATTTCCAGATACCAACCTCACAACAAAGCAGATCCAACAGTTCTTGGGTGTAATAAATTATGTAAGAGATTTCATCCCAAACATCTCTACATACATTTCACCGCTCACAGAAATGCTCAAGAAAAATGCACCACCATGGGGAGCGAAACAGGATGAAGAAGTCAGAAAAATAAAGGAGATATGTAAAAATGTCAAGTCTCTCTACATCCCTTTAGATGGAAAAAAGATACTGCAAACTGATGCCAGCCATGAATATTGGAGTGCTGTTCTATTTGAAGAAAAAAATGGCCAGCGGAAAATATGCGGATACGCCAGTGAAAAGTTTAAAGATGCCGAGAAACATTATCACTCCACCTTCAAAGAAATTCTTGCAGTAAAGAATGGAAGCAAGAAATTCAATTTCTTCCTTATCCATACAGAATTTCTAGTAGAAATGGATATGAAGGCTTTCCCAAAAATGATCCGGATAAATTCAAAAATTATCCCTAATCCTCAGATTCTCAGATGGGCACAATGGTTCTCTCCATACAAGTTTCAAGTCAAGCAACTGAAAGGAAAGGATAATATTCTCGTAGATTTTTTATCGCGACCGGAAGAATTCTCAAAAAGATTTTTCCCAGCAAAACTGAAGCCAAACAGTCACATCTTTATGTTTTCAAATACACCGGGAACTAGTTCATTGAAGCCAACAGATCATCCACCGGAGTTGTTCAACCTCATGGATCCCTTTGATCCTTCAATTGTTATGAAAAGAAGAACTTATTATGAGCTCCAAGTCTTCCGGCAATATAGAGGATCCATTCTCAAACCTTTTGGCGTCAATCCAGAATATCCATTCTGCCATATATTCATAGCTCAAGCCAAGGATTTTCCACAAGAACTATTATGGTTTTTCTGGTACCTGTGCCATCAGTATTATATTTTCATGGAATTCAAATGCAACGTCTTCAAGGATTTTGAGACCATTGCACCAACCCTTAAAGTATTTTTACTATGGTTCAAGCCTAGAAGATATTGGATGAAATGTTTCAGTGATCCCTACGCAGCAAAAATATTCATGTTTCATAGGCCAGTAAAGATCATTAATGGAAAAGTCCAGGCACAAGCAGAGGCATCATTCTAGTGGAAATTTCCCGTGTCAATATTATCACTGGAGGAAGAGTATAGTGAGGCACAAAGAATCCTTTTTCAGCAAAATAGGTGCATCCCAAAAGAGATATGGCCAAAAGAATGGGCGAGCTGGAATTATACCAATACCCATCCTCATTGGGAAAGAGTCCGGGAAGCAGCAAGGGAATTTCAAACACCATATGAAGTCATCTGAGAAAAGATCACTAATGACATTTCCAGATTAAAGTTGCGAATTACATCTCTTAGTCCAAAGGGAAAGGAACATAGCAGTGAAGAACCGTCAAGTTCCAGAAGATCTTCGAAAAGATGCCTGGAAGACAATTCTATGATCGATAAAGGATACTTGTCTTAATCCTTGCTAATCCCCCCTTAATCCTCCATTACCAACCCAAAAACCCTTAAAATATTCTACCCATGCCAAGATAAATTTCCACAACTTTCCATACTATCCGGGCCCCACTTTACGTTGTTTTCCTATCATAATCCTCCAAAAACTCTCAAACAATATCCTACCCATGCCAAAACAAATCTCCACATCTTTCCATGCTATCCGGGCCTCACTTCACCTTGTTTTCACATGCCTCCACATGCTTCTTCACATGCAACACAATACAGTCACATGGTGTCCCATGCTCCCTCATGCTACACCATATATATATCACCCCGTTCACATGCTTTCAGGTGTTTTTAGTGGTTTTGCCTAAAGTCCTTCACATGCCGGAGGGACCCGCTTGTAGATAAGTTTTTCATGTAAGATAGGTTTGCTTTATCTAGAATGTTTGTCTTGTAATAACCTCCTAGTCCTATATAAAGGAGGCCTTATAGTAGTTGTAGGATCATCAGATAAACATCTTGTAATCATTGTGCACTCTTTGTAAATCCCTTGTGATATATTACATATGAGTTCTTTCTAAATTTCCCTCTTGTTCTTTCTTTCGAATGGATGGAAAAGCCGGTCCATGTATGAAAATAGAGTAAGTGTTCTCTTTGAAAGTTAGCTTATTGTAGTACGGTCCATGTATGAAAATAGAGTAAGTGTACTCTTTGAGAGTTAGCTTATTGTAGTGCGAAAGTTTTCTGAGTTATGAACAGCTAACGTTGGTTATAGTACAAAGTTTTATTAGTTGTGTAGCTTGGCAAGCCATCCCTGAATGGGTTGTTGAAGCCAGCCCCTTTTGTAGGAAAATTTTTGTGACTATAAACAAATTATAGTCTTTTAGGGAACCATGGTCGGAATTACCTAGGGCTTTGTACTTGCAAAAGGGACCAATATGAAGGTCCTTAAGCGAAGGCAGTATGGTGGTCATGGGACGCATGCGAGGTGGCGGACTTACTTTTGAGGATGGACAAGTACTTTGAGGTAGTCAAGGAGGATGACGAAGTTGTTAAGGTACGCAACACCTCAATGTACTTGACTGAGGTTGCCGCGTTATGGTGGCATCGAAAGTGTGCTGACATGAAGAAGGGTCTATGCAAAATTGAGACGTGGGAGCAGTTCAAGAAGGAGTGGAAGAGCAATTCTACTCGATGAATATGGTGTACGAGACTAGGAAGAAGCTAAGGGAACTCCGACAGACGGCCACAATTCGAGAGTATGTGTGCGAGTTTTCTACCTTAATGCTGCAAATCCCGTCATTGTCCGAGGGAGATTCCCTCATCTACTTCATAGATGGGTTGCAAAATTGGGCAAATGAGGAGTTAAGAAGACATCAAGTAGCTAACATGGACGAGGCTATAGCAGTAGCCGAGTTGCTCGTTGACTTCAAGATGGAGCCTGCCAAGTCCAAAGAAGGTAACGCCGAGAGGGGTGAGGGAGATCATGACAAGGACAACGGGAAAGGCATAGCCGAGGTATACAAGGGCAATGGCAAGGGGCCATCCCATAATGGATAGGGCTCCAAGAGAAACGACAAGGGACCGAAAAACGGTAGCAAGTACGTGCCTAAGGGAGGCTACTATTTCTGTAAATGATCATATCGAGCAAGTGAATGCCCAGAGTTAGGGAAGCTTACATGCAATGGTCGGGAACTTTGCTCAGACATACAAGGGTGACATGGGAGGGGAATGCGCTTGGAATCTAAGCCGAAAGTAGGGGATTCCAAAGCTATCTTAGCACCATGCAAACGGAGCATGGTGGCAGCCAAAAAAATATTGCGCGGACATAGTTGAAGTGGATGGCGAGTTACAAAGTGATGGCATGCTATCAGACTTAGATGATGCATCAAGCAGAGGGGTCAAGTTTTCCAATAAGGCTAGGACCACGGAGGACAGCCAAGTAGGGAGTGTAAGCATGGACCCGATGCTTGAGAAGCTGTTAGATTTGGTTGAGTCATGGGAAGATCCTGGCCAAGAGCAAAGAGAGGCATCTGATGGGCGGAGGATCAAGGCTATCATTGCTGGCCATCCAAAGTATAAACAGGGCAAAAAGAAAGGTGACCAGTACCTTGTGACATGGAAAGGCAAAGCGCTTCATAGGGCATCATGGCTAATGGACAAAAGTTTTCCGGCGACGCCAAGGCAAGGTGCGCGCAACGTGGCGATGCTTTGTGCCGAGGGCGGCACAAAATTGGGTGGGAGAGAATGTCATGACCCGCCACATCATCATGCCACGTAAGTGCCAATTGGTATATATTTTTTTCATATGGAAAGCTTACATATGAAATATACTAGCACATGTGGAAAGGTTCTAGAGGAATATGGAGATTTCTCATGGAAGACCTTAGAATCCAATGGGTTTTCTAGGAAAGTTCTTGGAATCTTCTAGGCTTGTCGAGAATTCTAGAGAAATTCCTTTTTCTTATAAATATTAAGGACATGTGTAATAACTAATATTTACACGTTAGCCCCAAGGAGACTAGTATATAAAAGGGGGCCATTCATTTGTAATTCAACAAGCAAAACAATCAAGTTCTCTCTAATACAAAAGCTTCCTTTGGCAATTGTCTTATGTTCTAACATTCCCTTAGTGATCTTGAGTGTTGTAAGGTTGACTTGACATAGCAAAAACGTGAGTAAGTTGTGCAAGATCGTGAGCGAGTTGTCAAATGCAACACGTGTACTTAGTTAACAACTAAGGACGTGACAACATGCTCCCAAAAATCCTAATAGTACAAGTGCAGAGAATATCCACTAGAATATTCTCTATAATATCCTATCTTGAAACTAGTCATTATAACTCCGTCGAAAGTACTCGACCTCAGCCTCGAACCTTGTTGACTCTTCGAATTCATCTCTTGTTGGCTCTTGGATCACAGACTTCGCCGCTTCTTGGGCCATTTAGACAAACGACGGCTTGGGAACTCGTCCCCTAGTACTATCAACCTTTGGACTTGCTTTTTGGTGGTTAAGAGTTTTGGTATTCCCTCGATAGCTTTGATTTGGTATGGGTTGACCTCGATCCCTCGCTGCGACACCAGGAAACCCAAGAACTTTCCCGAGGCTACGCCAAATACGCATTTCTCCCGATTCAGCTTCATTTCGCATCGTCTGAGTATGTCGAAAGTTTCTTTCAAATGATCGATGTGATCCTCTGCCCTTTTGGACTTGACCAACATATCGTCTATATATACCTCCATGGTCTTACCGAGATGGTTTTGAACATCTTGGTTACTAACCTTTGATAAGTGGCCCCCGTATTTTTAGTCTGAACGACATGTCCCTATAGCAATACGTTCCTTGGTGGGTGATGAACGTGGTCTTCTCCTAGTCTTGTTCCTCCATGAGAATTTGATTATAGCATGAGTAAGAATCCAAGAAACTCAATAGTTCGTGGCGGGCTGTTGCGTCAATGAGCTGGTCGATGTGCGGTAACGAGAACGAGTCCTTCAGACATGCTTTGTTCAAGTCTGTAAAATCCATGCACATCCGCCATTTCCCATTTTTCTTTTCGACTATCACTACGTTGGCAATCCACTTGGGGTACTTTGAGTCCCTGATGCAGCCATTTTCTAACAGTTTTTCCACCTCCTCGCGGACTGCATCATTGATGACGGAGTTGAATTTAAGTCTGACTTGCCTTATTGGGGGGTGGAATGGGTCGATGTTTAACTTGTGTGTAGTAATTTCCTTTGGGATGCCCGGCATATCTGTATGGCTGAAAGCAAACAAATTTGCATTAGCTATTAAGAATTGACTGAATTTACCTAGCTCCTGGAGTTTGTAGCCGATATAGGCCTTTTTGCTATGATCGTTGAGGTCTAATTGAATGGGGTCGAGGTCTTCTATGGTCGAACCTGCAGACTCGACCATGTCGAAATCCATGATGACATCCCGATTTCTTCTTGCTTCGACCTTGACCCTGTTGATTGTTATGCCTCTTTTTCTTTGTCTCTTTTCTGTTGGATGGTCGTTCTGTCCAAGGCAATGCGATAGCATTCCCGAGACGTACACTGTTCTTCGTGAATGCTGAATATCCCCCATGGTGTCGGGAACTTAATTACTTGGTATAGGCTGGATGGGATGGCTCTCATGGGGTGTATCCATGGCTGTCCCACTATGGCGTTGTACGCAGTGGCCTGGTCCATGATATGGAATATCATCTCCAGAGTCACGCCGGCGGCCAAGACAGGGAGTAATGTTTGCTCAACTGCATTATCAAAACCTGTTAGCGTGATGCAGCGCGACACTATCTTATCCTCGAGCCTCATTTGGGTTAGGACTCGGGGATGGATAATGCATGCACCACTTCATCATCCATCATGATGCGTTTGACATCGGTATCTAAAATGCGTAAAGTAATAACGAGGGAATCATTATGAGGGAAAGTCAAACCGTCGTCATCCGACTCGTCGAAGATGATACTTTCTTCGAGTCCGTCGTACTGTTCACGGGTGATAGACTGCTTGATTCTGTAAGTGGTGGTGAACATCACGCCATTGATAGAGGCGTCGTCTCTTCCGCCGATGATCATGTTGATGTCACGAGCTGGTGATGGCGGCTTCGACGGGCCTTGATGTTCACGTCCTTTGGCGAAGTTTGGTCCTCCCCTTATATCTTAACAGCTCTTTGAGGTGCCGTTGCCGTTGCCGTAACATGTTTACGACTTCCTTTCTGAGGGCGATGCAATCTTTTGTTTTGTGCCCGCATTCCCCGTGGAACTCACAGAGGGCGTCAAATTTTCTGGTGTTCCGATCTGATCTCATCTTCGATGGCCACTTTGCTTTTGTTCTGATCTTCTCAAGAGCATAGACTATTTCTGTAGGCGATACACAAAAATTGTGAGCATATAATAAAGGAGGCATACCTCTTTCGTTCTGATGAGTCCCTATCCTTGGTCTAGACGGGCCTTCTTCATAGCGGAAGGCGGGTGCGGCAGCCGTCCTGACATATGATTGGTGCCGTTCCCTATTAGGCCGCGGAATCAGATGATCTTTTCTGGTACTGTCTTTTCGTTCCTTTTTAAATTCGTCTTGTATCGAGGTTAGCCGGTGAGTTGGTCCATTGAGATCATCCTTGTCTGCTCGGACCTTGGCACAATAAGCTTTGTGGATTTCGTCCCAAGTGGTTGGAGGATACTTTATCAGTCGGCTCAACAGTTTTCTAGTTGCTCTTGAACTCTCTTTATTAAGCCCGTTCTGAAAATCTGCGACCGCCATCCCTTCGGATATGTTTGGCAGATTCATCCTTATTCTGTTGAACCAGGCGCAAAAATCCCTTAGTCCCTCTCACAGGGACTACTTAATAGCAAATATGCCGTTTACTCCCGCCTCAGCCTTGTTGGCTCCGATATGGGCGGTTACAAACTTATCGGCCATTTCTTTGAAAGTTTTTATGGAGCGTGCTGGTAGCTGTGAATACCATGTTAATGCCCCTCTTGTAAGGGTCTCGCCAAACTTCTTCAGCAAAATAGAGGACAGTTGTTCCTTGGCGAGATGGTTTCCTTTCACGGCGGTGACGTAGTGAGGCACATGATCTTCAGGATCGGTCGTTCCGTCGTATATCTTGAGGTAGGGCGGAATTTTGAAGGTCTTTGGTATGGCGTGCGAGGCTGCATCATCATTGTACGACTGCTCTACGAACCTGCCGGCGTCCCTTTTCGGCAGCAGCTTAGGAGCACCCGGTATCTTGTCAACTCGTTCTTGGTGTTCTTTTTCATCTGATATTGGAGTGCTTTGTTTTCATTCTCCATTTCTTCCATCCTCTTTAGAATGGCAGCGAGGGCGTTATCACTTGCGCTATCAGTAACATTGTGAGTTCTACCTGTAGTTGGAGGGAGGGGTCGATTGCACTGCTCGTATTTTTGTTGTATCGTGAAAGCCCTTGTGGTTTCTATAGCCGGACCTGGGGCAAGTTTCTTAAGGATGCTTGCTAGCGTGTCAGCCAGCCATGCCTCGAGGAGTTTCTCACTACTGGTGGCATCCCTTCCTCTATAGATGTGGAGGCTCATTTTTCGCTGGGTTTCGTTATGCTGCAGTGTGGAGGTGGCGACCTCTCTTGCCTAGGGGACGCAATGGGCATCATGTCCTCACCTACTATTTCACAGCTTTTGTTGATGAAATTCATGAGGTTGGTTGGGAAGTCACTTGTTATTTTGTCCTTTCTCCTTAGTTACCTTCCATATAGGATTTTGTATACACATAGAAAGTAGATCTCGGGGATTTTTGACGTTAGTGACTTGCGTTAATTGTAGATCTAGAGGAAACTAAAAATTTAACTAAAACATCCTCACAGACGACGTCAAATTATTCGACCAAAAAATATAAATCTTGGTTCGATAATTAAATTTATATAATTAATGGTAAATATTAGCAAACAATAAAACCCCTAGATGGAGTTCTTGAAGAAGCAACAAATACTATGTAAATATAATCGGAAAGTGGGGGTAGCATACAATAACTATTCTAGAAATCAGAGGCGATAATGTAGCATTTAATATCAATGAATAACAATAAATGGCATAAGTAAATAGAATGAATGAGTCACGCAAGAAAGGATGGAATAAGTGGATGTTCTTTCTGATAATGATGAAAGATATACAATCCCTTGAATATTTGAGTTATTTTCGAATCTAGTAGAAAAGTATAGACAAGAATCTCAGTGAAAATGTGATGTTTGTATCTTAGCAATGAGATCCGATTCTCTTTCTCAAGTCCAAGTGTGTTTTTATAAATGAATCTCACATGCTCCAAAAAAATCCTATTAGTACAAGTGCAGAGAATATCCACTAGAATATTCTCTGTAATATCATATCTTGAAACTAGTCGTTATAACTCCATCAAAAGTACTCGACCTCGATTCATATTGACTTTTCGATCACAGACTTTGCCGCTTCTTGGGCCGTCGACAAACGACAATTTTAGAATTCTTCCCCTAGCACTATCATGAATTAAATATTTTAAAGATAGATTTTGACCCATACAGTATGTCCTTCGAATTATAAACAAGGGAAACTGACAAGCAGCTTTAGTTTACAACTTTGCTCTGCTTGAAAGCAAAGATACATAAGATGGTAGGTACAAATAGCTTGGGCGATATAATAGAACATACAAAGGAAACTCAATAATCTCATTCTTAAATTAACGAATCATAACGGAAAACAAACGTGAGGTAATATTATAAAAATACTTTAGGAGAGCAATGCAGGTCGATATAGAAAAACACATAAAAATTGACCAGCCAACTTCTAGGGAATAGCGTCGGTTTGAATGTAAAGGATGGTACGCATTGGCAGAAGCAGAACAAACGGCTGGACCCAAACCAGTACTATACAGGTTGAATCTTTTTAAATTGATTTAAGTTGAATGTACAAAAGGTGCGAAAAATATTCACACAATCAGCTTATTTATAAAATAATTACAGGAAAAGAATATGGTAAATATTAATTAGTAACTTAATAAAAGTAATAATTGACCCACCACTATTACATGCATGTCAGATTATACAAATAAGGTAAATTATCTACATGATCTGTGTATATAATTTAAATCCGTTTAATTTTAAGATCTCTTTCTTTTGACTTTGATCTAATTTGGGTTGGTATTCCACTACTTCAAAAGTCCCAGGCCGGCCATGTCCTAACATCAGTGGTCCCTGGTGCTGGAATGGTCTTTTGAAATACTTAAAAGTTACACAAAATCAATTTCATCTTGCCACGTTCTAAGTATACCCATTGCCCCATTCTCTTATTTCCTAACAAACATGTTGGCCACGTACGCTTCCTTATTTTCCAGAATGAATAGCACACATAAAAATCTATCCATTCAGAAGCTCTACCAAAACTGAAACTAACCAAAACTAGAAGCTAACATTATCAAACATGAGGATGTCCAAGAAGAATTGGTTTGGCAGTGTCCGTAAGAAACTATTCAGGTCATCTCCTCCACATAAAACAATCATTGTTCTACATAACAACACCATTACAACTAGAACAAGCAGTGCAAATGGGCAATCTACAAAGCACAATGGCCGCACCTATTTTCTATCTAAACAGGATATGGCTGCTATTACTATCCAATCTCACTTTAGGGGTCATCTTGTAAGTTTTACTTAACCATCTTCTTAATTTTCCTTTTGACGTTAATTAATATTTGCTATGTATACATGTTCTTGATTCTGGAAATGAAAATTATATATAGGCGAGACGGGCGTTTAAGGCATTGAAAAGCCTTGTGAGGCTTCAAGCAGTGGTACGTGGAGCATGTGTGAGAAGACAGGCTAGAATAGCTCTCCATTGCATGCACGCCCTTGCACGCCTGCAAGTAACTATCCGAGCTCGCCAACTCCTCAGCAAATGCGATAATCCTCGATAATTCATATACTATCTTCTTCCGTATCTCCCTCCATCTAGTGGCGTACACAGGATTTTGTGGTTATTATAACAATTCGGGTAGTATAGGGATTTGAGTCCGGAATTGTGGGGAGTTTTACCTTAATTAGTACTCCCTCCATCTAAAGGGCACTACGCTTTTTTGCTCTCTATAAAGAAAAATATATGCATATTACAGTTTTCTTATAAATATACTTTTCAAGATTTCAGGATATGAAAGTTTGAGACTTTGTGGTGTATATTATAAGTAGTAACTAGTTTCAAAATGTTTGAAAGTTATTTGGAGGACGAATTAATTTTCGTTGATCAATTGCTTTTTTCCAGGACAACGTCAGACCAATTAAAGTAACAATTGGAAAGTAATTAGGGCATTCCGATAGGATGGAGGGAGTACGGAATGCCTGAACATGAGTTCAGTCTCTTATTCCTCAGAACTTGCAGTTCAACTAACAAATATTTTGTACTGTATGTGCTGTTTTCGTATATTTGCACGTCTTCACTCGTGAAGAGAGTTTTTAGACTATTATTTAGTTGTGAATTCTGGTAAGCTTCTGGAGAATGTCACTATTCAGATCTGACTACATACATGAATTATTTTGTAAAGCATATGCTATGTACATATGGATTTGTAAGAAATAATAAATTTCTTCTACTTGTGTATCACTGCTGAAAATCTCGACAAAATGAAATTGTTGGGATTCTAGGTCCAAATTAGGGTAAGCGGAACTGCATATTCTTCTACTAGATTTGTTTTTCAAACTAACTTATGCTTTTCTCCCCCTTTCCTACCAAAGCTTTACTGGAGTATATATATTTTGGTCCCTTTTTCATATAAATAAGTAAATAACCTAGATTCCATGAACCACAACTTTTCACTTTTGAAGCACAATTCAACGGGGAGGTGTCTATAAATTGTGAGCTAATCATGGCAGAGCTTCAAATAGCCAAGTCCAAGGGGATGATAATTAGTACTACGAATAGTTTAAAGGTGCACAATATAAACGATGCAAAGTTTAAGGGTTAATTAGGTATTCTGCTTTTATAATATCAGTTCGTCCCTCTTTATAGGGATCAATAAAATGATAGAGGTGTTCAACTTTTCTCAAATTGTTGCTGATCGTAAAAGTTCACTGTCATCCTAAACAATGTTGAAGCCCTACTGAACTGGACATTCTAGCTAATTAACAGCTTCCTATTTTGCATCATTCTCTGGTTCTCCCTATCCAACTGAACTGGACGTTCTAAAATTTATTCAAGTGTCTAGCTTTATGAATGTTGACCAACATTTTAAAATATACAATGTTTTATTCAAAGAAAAATTGCAACTTGTAGTAGTACGTTTCGTATAGTTGAACTAATATACTTTAGTTGCAAAGTTTAATTAAATTGACTTTCGATAAGATTAAAACAAAGGGAGTAGTAGTCCACGATCACTCCTTTAACATCATAGATAAAATATCTTCTCCGTGAAATTCTTTCTACTGTTCATTTTAGCAGTCCAGTAAAACGATTTCCTGTAATTATCCTCATTCACCACGCCAGTCTAGACTTTTGCCCCAGAGGTATGGCAGGGCAGTAGATTAATCATTTTAATATAAAAATATTAGGTACTATTTTCACACTTTAAAAAGACGTCTTCTATTCCATAATAGAGTAATTTTTTTACTATTTACAAAAGCTCCGATGACGATTTGTTCATGTTGGTACCTCTATTTTATATCGGGAGATCTTTTCCGAGTCAATCGAATGCAAAACTCACCACGAAAATGCTGTGCGATAGAACGAGCAAACACGTCTTGGATGAAAAGCAATATTCATTGACTATATATTTTACCAGTTTTCTTTACATCCCTGTAATCTGAGGCGGCATTGGTAGACATCTTGGTTAGCTTCAGAAGCATCAATTCAGAAGCAATCATGGTGCCTAGAACCAGTTGAAAAGATAGAAGTTCTCAATAAGAAACGTACAAAAAGCATTAGCAATCAGAATTTGCGAATTCACAGGAACTCTGTACAGAGTTGCTAAAGCTTTCTTCACCAGCTTGCGCCCCTGACTAAATTAGGAATAGTAAATGAATGCCAAGCAACATTGGATAAAAACCATGATTTTCAAAAACTAATCGGATCAAGTCTGGTCATCTGAGAATCGGTACACCGAAACAAAAACGGAAGGCCAAGCACCTTCCTCTCTTCACCAAAATCTCAGTGATGGCCCTTTCTAAGAGCTGAGAAAAAGCTACCAATTGATTTGTCCTTCTGTTTGTCCTCTCCATCACCTCCGACCTGTTTTTTAAGCATAGAAAAACCAGGTTCAAAGGAATGAAAAAGCCTTAACAAAATGAAGCTTATATTATGCAAATGCCCAACCTCCCTAATTAGATGCTGCAGAATATCCAAAATCTCCGAGAAATCAGGTCTTTGAGTTGGGTCTTGCTGCCAGCATTTCTCAAGAAGTTCAGCAAGCTTTGGATGAGTGTCCTTAGGAATTGTTGGCCGTAGACCCTGATAACCATGAGAAACCAAATGTGAGGTTTTAGTTAATGGGGAATATATCACTAGTACTAGAGACGTCAATGAACTGTAATGCTACCTGTTGCACCACACCTATTGCTGCTTGTAATGGTGTTAAGTACGCATATGGAATCTGCTCCATCGCAAGACATGAAAGTTATTTTGGTGTTAAAGAAATAATATGTGAACATAAATAGATGCAAAGTAAACTTACTTAAAAAAAAAACAAAGAATGTGAAACTTACTTCTCCAGTCAGAAGTTCCCACAGCACTATACCAAAGCTGAAAACATCGGCCTTGTGGTCATATGGTTTGTGTTCAATTACCTTCAACGAATAAAAACCATTTTAAGCATGAAACTTGGATGCTGCAGGATGGTTAAGCACAAAATTGGGTCAAACTCTTTGCTGAATAGAATGTTGGACTGGATGACACAAGAGAATTCTGTAGTATTAAAGGGAAGAGAAACCAAGAGTTCTCATTTAAATGCTTAATATTGCAGAAACCTGATCCATCTGCATGGTAAACCGTACACGGAATCATGCGATGCATATTACCGATGACAACCTAAGTAAAATAACCCCCTCGTGCAAGATTATCAAAAGCGCCTTGTGCTTAAAGTGTCCAAGGTGCAGCAGGGTGCAGCAAACGAACACAAGGCAAAAGACACCATGAGGTCTTAGGTTCAAATCCCAGTGTGAGACGAAAACGTTAGGTTATTTCTTCCCATCTGTCTAAGCCTCAGTAGACAGAGTTACCTGGTACCTGTGCTAAGTGGGAGATAACAGGCATATGCTGGAATTAGTCAAGGTGCACGCAAGTTGACCCCGACATCACCGTCATAGGAAAAAAAAAACACAAGTCCCAAGCACTGCCTGTAGATGACAACCAGACTTCACAGAGTGTGAAAACAAAATCTAAGGATAAAAGACAAAATTCATAGAGCAACATATTAAAAGCTCCTCATGCTCGAAGCAAAGAAGCCTGAGGCGTTTCAAAGTAAAAGTCCTATCAGCTTGAAGGGGACCATTACGCTTATTTTATTGTGGCGACAAATCTAAGCACGCGGATAAAAGCATAATTAGTGGAGCAATCATGCATCTTGTCAGCAAGAAAACCAAAGAATTGGAATCATTAGTTTCAACTGAATTGAGGATCTACTGCATAAGATTAAATTCAGATCTCTGCACCTCAGGAGCCATCCATCTATATGTTCCAGTTTCTGCAGTCATCACCCCAGTTTGAACCTGCACTCTCGCAACCCCAAAATCACCAACCTTAACAACCTGTTCAGTAGAGGATGGATCTTAAAGTCAGAGTGAACATTCTGTGAACAAAGCAATTACGCAAAAGGCAACTCTTACCAGCAGCAATTTATAGGTGTTGCTGGGTTATTTTATCAAAGTTCATCAATAGATTTCCTTGGAAAGCAAAAACTGGTGATGTAGACATTAACAAGAAGGTTAACTTAATGTGCTATTCGCACATTCACATCTTTCACAATATGAGTCAACTTAAATTGCCACCGATCAAGCTTTAATCCTGCTAATATTACTCGCCGAATATTTTTAAAGGACTCAATGAATAAGTGGACCTTGCAATTTAACATTCCCATCATCTTTATTTGGTATTTCTTCTAAAGATTTAAATACACAAATTTTGATTCTTTAATTTGACATCAAATAGTTTTTAGATGTTTTCATCCACATCAATCAGGCATTTCAGAATAGAAATAGCCTCCTAAAGGGGTCCTGAGCACTGAAAAATATTGATGGACTTTTAACTCATACAAATCTCCATATTTGTTATATACTCTTAGACTCCCATAGCCTAATCATATGACACAGTTTTCCCCTGTATTTTGCCGGGCTAAATGCATATTGACCTTGATTTCCCTACAGGTTTTAATTGCGCATAAATTTTGCATGAAAATGGATATACTGGCCCGAAGATAAGCTTAGTAACAAATGAAATAATACCCTAGCCTCCAAAGAAAAAAACTTTACGACTACTGGACAAGCTTTTTAAAAGAGTCGAGATCCAGCTCGGACTTACTCCATGTTCATCCATCAGAAGATTGGCAGTCTTCAGATCCCGATGAATTATGTTATTCTGGTGCAGATAACTCATTCCCTTAGAAACATCAACTGCAACCTTCAGGAGAGTAGGAAGCTTAAATGCACCTCTTTGCTTGTGCAAAAAAGTATAGATGCTTCCTCTGGACATGAACTCTGATCAATAAAATTATGAAAAGCACCTTGTCAATTATGTGAAGCAGGATAGACAACCAAAAGTAATAAAAATAAGCTGCCATTCAAGTGTAGTAGTGTGAGTAGAAGATTAAAAATTTACAAAATAAATAAAGCAAATAATGTATCTTTAGGTGAACACTATGTAACATTAATCAACAGAGAACAAACAGTTCTCCAGACTATTAACAAACATAGTAATTCAGTTCAAATACATAAAATCTTGAAACATACCAGTCACGATGCACAGGTTCGGAGGTCGTGTGCATGCCCCTATAAATTGAACAACATGTTTGTGCCGAATTTTCCTAAAAGAGGTAAACAAACAAGATAAAATCTCAAGCAGTGGGAATACAAAAATTGATTAAAGAAATAGGAAATAGGAAGCTGGAAAGATATCATATGTATCAATAATGAAAATTCAAATCTACATGCCCATATCCACAACTTTTAAAGTTTGTTACTATTTCCAAGACTTCGAGTGTGTTTGGGAGAACTCAGCCCCTTGAATTATGTGACAGTTTTTTTTAATCTGAATAACTTAATGCCACTAAGAAACAAATAAGTAGCTTAATCCCACTTATCGAAGAAATACCTAGTAACTCAATACAATATAAAGGAAACAAGATCGAATTAGGCAGAGGGAGTAAAATATTGCACGAAAATTCTCTAGTTGTAGAGAGCAAATTTTTCCAACAGAGTACAGCTATCTCTAGTAGCAGCAGAAAAGGCATCCTTCAAACACAGTCTTTAAAAGGATGGACAGGATTCTATCTGATACATGCAAACAACAGTGAGGTTGTCCTGAAAGGGATTCTCAACCATGATAGTACAACCGACGCACCTCATTATAAAGACCTCCTGCGAGAACTCTTTTATCATATCCATATTCAAATGTTCTGGCTTGAGAACTTTTATAGCCACTTCCTGGCTACAGTATGTGCCTTTGTACCTGCAAAAGACACAGTGTAAATCTACAGACTAAACAAACTCAACTAGAAAGCAAGATGTGGATTGTCGGATCATACAGATCTCCAAATGACCCAGATGCAACTTTGTTTTCAAATTTCAGCAGGCGGATATCAATTTCCCAGTCATCAGATCCATCATTAGGTATTTTAACACTTTCAGAACCTGATTCAGATGTTTGACCTTGCTCATGGATTGCAAGCTGGATATATGGTGTTTGCTCCTGAAAAACATAACCAGAAGATCAAAACACTGAGACCATCTGATGTCCAGTATGATAGTCAAAATCTAGAAGAATAAAATGACAGAGAAAACTTGCTTCTGAATTAGAACCTACAAAAGAATAAGCCAGAGCATGGTTTCTAAACAGGTTCATGCAGATATCAAATAAGGAAAAATAAATATAATTTTAGCCCATCTTTTATTGCCCTCTTCTTTTAATCACATATTCCAACAAAACAGTTTCTTCAAAACTCCAACTAATGTTTCAAGCTGCTTAGAGCACTTCAGCTATTAGCAGACGCCAACGTGCAGATCAGCACAAAATTAGGAAGGTTCATTATCTTTTCATTAAAGGAATGCAAGTATATCAAGGACACCACATAAAAGACTCAAAAACTGAAAAGCAAGAAAATGAGCTACGTTAAAAATTTTCACATGTTACAGATCATTCTTTTTCTTCCTTATATCATATGGTATAAGAGAGCTGCGAGAGAAGCTAATACGGCTATTAGCAATGCTCAAGGGGAAACCCTAGATTGCTTACACCAAAAAGTAGGACATGAGAAAGGAAAAAGAAAGGTTAAATACCTAGATAGCCCCTTAAACTTGGCACGTTTTATAAGTTAGACACTCAAACTTAGCCAGTGACCACATAGAAACCTCTACTTGGAGAGGTGCCTCTCGACAAAAGACACTTGTGTCCGTAAGACCATCAGCGTGAAACTTACTAGCCGTTGACATGTCAAATGAACCAATCAGCGATCGACTCCTATCATTTTCAGAATCACAAATTTTGACTTTCAAAAAATTAGAATTGAAGGGAAAAAAAAGAAAATCCCAAAATAACCCCCCACTTGTTCTTTTTCTATCATCTAGACCTTCCCCATCCCCGCTTCTCCGCCCAAAACTAGAACCCCCTCCCCCCATCCCAGGTTCTTCTTCATCTTCTTCTCCACACCCCCCAAATTACTTTCAATGGCGTTCTACTAGGCCATAGTTTCACCTCTTCAACTCCTTTCGTAATACTTCCAATATCCAAACCATTCCCCTACCTCCACAGTTAATCTCTATTTCCTTATCAGAAATTCAACTTTTTTAGTTTAAGATTATTGGGCAGTAATCAAATCAATCCATTCTTTTTTTGACATGGGAAATTTTGGCTTACTGAAGATTCATTTAGAAAAGACCCAAGTTCGATTCAACGCGTTCCAAGAAAAACCCTAAACTACCTTAAGCCTTGATATAGATTCTGTCGGAAGAAGAAACAAGAAGACGACTACGGCAGTAGAAAAGGAAATAGCATGAATGTAGATTGAAATGAAAAGAGAAACCTTATTTATTGGTGGTAAGAAAAGTGTTTCACCTGTCTCTACTTTGAATGGCAAACGGTTTGAATATACACCAAAAGCTGAACGAGTGATGGTGGTTTTCCGTCGCTGCAATGGTCTGCCAATTTATTGTGGTGGTTTACGACTGAGTTTAGATAAAAGAAACTAAGGATAGAAGTGTGGGGCCCATATAGAGAATATTGGAGGAGGAGGAAAGTGAAACTGAGGAAAATAAAAAAGCCTAAATTAAGTTATTCACATGCTCAAGTGTAAGTGCAAGCATATGGTTTGCCATGTCAGTGAGGAGTTCAAGAGACACGCCTCCATGAAGTAGAAGTGTCTATCTGCTCACTGGCTAGTTTGAATGTCTAACTCCAGTGGTGGGCGGATCTATGACAGTGGCTGGATTTATGGTGGTGGCCAAATCTTTGGTGGTTAGATCAGTGATGGTTGTCTCATCGGATTTGAGAAGAACCAGGAGAAGAGTGGTGGTGGCTAGCCTTTAAAGGAAAGAGAGGGAATAGGTGGTGGTGGTCAGATTTGAGACAAAGGAGGGGAGAAGGTGGCGGTGGCTGGATCTGAAAAGACAAAGGAGGTGGTGGTGATCATGGTTGAATCTGAGGAAGCGGAGATGGTGATTGTGATAGAGGCTAGATCTATGAAGAAGAATAGGAGGAGGTGCTGGTGGAAGCTGGATGTACGAATAAGGAGGAGGAGGTGATCGTGGCGGCGGACGGAAGGCGAAAAAATGGTTGAAAAAATTTGTCACCGAAAGATGGCCGAAAAATCTTTTTCAGCAAAAACTTCATATTTTCTGGCAACATAGGCACAGTTTTAATTGAGATACACGCGATCTGCCACATCAGCAAGACTGTTTAATAGCAAAATTTGAGCAACATGGGGTGTTCAATAGGTATGACCAAAAGATGAGGTGTCTTAACGAAAAATCATGCCAAGTTCAAGGGACCGACTACATGTTTGTCCTTCCTTTTTCAAATGTAAATTTAGAATCTATATTATGCAATGTGATGCAGAGTGTTGGAGGATATCTGCATATGACTTTTAGAAATCTGCTATGCAATACATACACAAACCATAATTTCAGTTGACATAAATTCTTACTTAGGCTATTGCTGTGGCTGGAAAATCTGAAATTAATTCAAGGAGAGATAGTGACAGTATTTTTTGTTTTATATTAGAGAAGTCCCCGAGGACCAAAGACCCATGGTTCGAAACTGGGTGGATAATGACCCTCCTCTATCCTTCTCCACTTAAATACCAGGGCTTTTGTCTACCGCGGGGGTTCGAACTTGTGCGGTGTGCCTAACCCACACATAACGTGTTGCACTGTTACCACTACACCAAAGCCCTATGATCTTGCAACAGAGTATTTTTACAGCATTTATAAATTTGACTGGGATAAAAGGCAAGATTGTTAATTTTTCTGACTCGCACAAAACATCAGACAAGCAAAGGCAAGATGTCATGTTCGACAAAGTCATTTTCTGATCCCATTAATTAAGAGGACATAAACCAATTAGGTGAGTGCAACAAATTCAGCTTAATGTGATGACACACAAGGGAACCCAAATATTTCACCTGTTTCTCCATAAGTTGCATAGCACCTTATGAAGCAAAACAGCAAAATCAGCATCTTACTTTTCCCAAAAGAACACAACCATAATGCATATTAAGTATTAACAGAAGAAAATTTTGAGTGCCACTCTGTCCTCATTTAGCAGTCAGAAGAATATCTACCTTGCTCCTCATAATTTCCTTTTGCACCTCACTCTTAAGCAACTCTGTCTCCTAGAAATTCAAACCAAATAAGTAAGTATTCAAGTAAATTACCACAAAAGGAAAAAGAAGAGATATACTTCACGAATCTAGTGAATATAGGAAGATGAGGGGTTAATTTGCTAACTTTCATATTTAAAATACACTACATCCTAAATTTACCAAGTAACATCTCATAAGTGTCCTTTTAAGTGAAACCATATCTAGTTGAATAATATGAGACTTGAATGAAAAAGTTATCCGATATAAAGTCGTGCGTTCTTTCTGTCTCATTTTATATGACGACATTGTTCTGGGGACAGAGCTTAAGACATTAATTTAACATATAAGAAAATACTAAAGTGATGATTGAAAAGTTGGTTTAAATGTCTGATAGAAAAAAAAAATCACATCACTATTTTAAATGAGTCTGAATTCTTGAAAGTCATACATGAATGAAGGATGTCCAAAATTGAAAGAGAGCCATATAAATTGGGAAAGGGCGGAACAAGCATAAAACTGACAAGCAATCTAGTAGATGATTAAGGAACATAGTTTCAAAACTTACACAAATTAACAAGAAAAGAGGAATTAAACGAGACTTGCAAAGGCAAAACTTTTCATCTTTTAACTTGTGTCGGTGCGAATAAAGAGTATGTTGATCATATAACTAGACTACAATTGTAGAACTAAGAGAAGACTTTTAATTGTCAGCAAGCATTTCGTTATATCTTGAAAGAAACATTAATACTGTACCTCATATGGCCATCCATCAACCACAAAGACGTCCAAGGAGAAACCATCAGTAGTTGAAAAAACATGGGCCTCTTCAATGTTCAGACCAATCTCAGAAATTATATTAGTCAACTGGAAATAAAGGATTGATGTCAATACAATCGAACAAGATAAGAACAAAGTTAACATGATAAGATAGATATGTTTAATAGAAATCTGAAATCTGACAGGTTCTGCAGACTAATGAAGTTATATAACTTTCAGGACTGATACAAACAATTCAATCGACAACATAACCTAAAAATCCATGAGACAGAGAGTAAATAAAAAATACAGATTTCAATCCAGGTACACTGTCACAATATTTTAACAGAGACTATTTGATTTTGTAGGAATAACTGGGTTCGCATTTTCACAGACACTGAAATCTTCCTAGAGACCTTTGAGCTGAAGTCTTCAATGTGCATATCATGTAATAAACAGTTTGCCTCCAGCGCCAGGAAAAGAAAAATCTTCTTTAAAGTATCTATATGATTTAAAGCAAAATGTAAATTAGTTTCAGGTGTTTGGTTCAATTTGATATTTTCATATACCAAAACAGAAACCATTGAGAAAGGTTAGGCATTGTATAATTCATCATAGAAACCTCTTTTTTTTTCGTAACTGAGAAATCCTTGAGGGCCAGTGGCGCACGGTTTGAAACGCAGTGGACAATGGTTCCGTTCCTCCATCCTTCTCCACTTAAATACTAGGCTTGTGTCTGCACCAGGGTTTGAACCCCTTGACGTAGGTCTAATCCACACATCATGCGTTGTGCTCTTACCACTAAACCAAATCCCTGGGGCTATTCATCATAGAAACCTTGTATTCCTGTTGTTGTCTCATCTCTAAGAAATAACACATGTTAATTGTGTTTGACACCACAAAATAAATGTTTTTGTTATTTATCAAAGTATCAAGTTATCAATACAAATATTGTCTTCTATTATTTTCTCATATTGTATCAGAGCATCTAGGTAAAAGCTTAAGTAGTTTCTCTTTAATAGTAGACGGTCTTATATCGGCCAAGTCAAAATTTGCTTTATAATTTTATTATTCTTTTCTCTTTTAGGTAAATATTTCTGTACCGTCGCGTTTATTTTCGATGTTTGTTCCAGTGACACAGAGACATCTCAAATTTTGGGAGACACTACCTATTTCCAGCTAAACCTGTCCCTGTCAGATGACTCTCCGAACAGCATCTTGTTACCTCTAGTGGCACTGCCTCTTTTTGTCACAAAACCAACAATATTCAGATCACTCTTCTGGTCATTATTTCGACAACTTCTTACAACTTTTCCAACAAATTCAAGTGACTAAATTTTTCCAATGACCTTCCCGCAGGTTTTCAGAAACTGTTCAAGCGAGAGTGTTCAAGTCGCATTTTGGAGACCGTTTACTTTTCTATACTTTCAAAGTCCCAACCTCGAGTCTGAAAGGATGGTGTTAGAATGTTAGAATAAAAATTTCAGAAGAGCTAAGTTTTTCAATTAGATATCATCATACAAATAATATGTGCTTTGTGTTTAAACCTATAGATAACATTCATAAGAATGTATCTTGCATTCATAAGATCATCAAGTCATCAATACATCTCTTCTCTTTCTCTTCTTTTCTCACAGACTGATTTGCAATGTAATCACAACCCAAATCTTTAGATTTCAAGGACTGATCCCGGGACTTTTCAAATTTCACTTCCTAATTTCCTTCTCATTAGAAGCCCTTCGTTATCGTAGCCCATTAACACCTTTCATCTTTTCCTTTAAAATCTTTTTGTGGTCCAAAACTTCTGCAGAGCTACAATTATATAAAATATGCATACAAAAAAGGAAAAAAGAAAAAGAACATCCAGTGAGAGCTTTGACACGTTGAAGTGGCATATTCCTGCACTTCCACTACTGACTCTGATTCCCCGAACAAATCTAACAATAAAGACTCTCCTATACCAGTACGGCAATACAATGCCGACTACATAAAGTACATATACCAACTGCATTTCACCCTTTGCTTTGGGAAGTAGAAATAGGCAAGCCCATTTCCCTAAAAGATTTCTTATATTAATTTGGAACAAGATTGTACCAGAAAAGTTGATGGTCATGACTAAAAATATTTTTGAAAGTTAGGTTAACTGAATAAACCCCTCCGGACTTTCTTACGTTCAGAAGTTAATCACAAAATCAATCCACGGGCCCATACAAAAACTTTTCCGTATTATCCTCTGTTTCCCCTTCACCATAGTCTTCTATTAACTTTTATCTTCATTAAGACGCTTATTCTATGTTATGCACCGGAGTAGTAGTTTATGAAAATATCAGTTGTATTACTTAGATAAAGGTCATTATTTCCTTGCTTATTAAGCACGAACGAGGCAATCTTTAGTTACTAGAAGCAAGTCCAATGACAGATACTTTAAGGAATTTAAGAGTCTTAACCTTATTTACTGTTAAATTGCACTAGATTTGCATATGGTAAATTCATGAAACTACAGTTTGTGTTTCATTATGAGAATATAAGAGATGAGAAGAGAGCATGTATGAACAAAACGGGAGGAGGATTCTGAAAAGAATAAGGAACCTGAGTGAGCGTTTTTGGTTTGTCAACTGTTGAAAAAGTAATCTCGTGCATTGGCCTGCACAAAATCAATTGGCACCTAAGAATGTTGCTAGGGAAGAAAAGTCAATAAGAAATCCTTTCCAAAGACAAAATAAACTCAGTATTGAAAAGCTACAATGCCAACTACTAGCATCATGACTCTTATCATTTACCAACTCAAGCATTATGGAGAATTTTACCTCGTTGACCGCGACGTAGAATTAATATCACTTTCTCCATGATTTACATGAGCTTTATTATCATGAATTTCAAGGGCTTGAAGATTTGGTGATGAACCAAATGTTGGAGGAGGATGAATGCTGGAGAAGGAAAACAAGATGGCAACACAAAAAAATTAAATTACTTAAGGGAGCACACTAGAGAAAAATCACAGGTGCAAAAATAATACACAAAAAGAAATGATATTGAAAAATAGGTATCTTTAGCGCTTAAACTAAGTGAATACCTTGGGATTTCATCTTTAACTGAAGAATTTACATCAACCGTATTGGTTGAAACTCCATTGTACATGGGCTGAACCTACATTATGAACTTAAAGTCAGAACTTGCATGTGAATATTTCAAATTACAAAATAACTTGAGTTGGGCCATGCATCGCATTCTAAAGTTGCAGTTATGATCAAATCTTTGCTAATGATCTTCAAGTTGGCAATCACCCCCTTTTCTCTTCTGCTGGTTTAAATATATGGACATCTCGTCTTTCCTCCATAAGCCTGATTTTGTAAAGTCCTACTGTATCTTGTCTCACAGTCTTTAATGTTGAAAAGAGCTTAGAAATAACATGACTTCCGTAGTCGTTCAAGTCTCTTGATCTAAATCATAACTCTTCATCTAATGCACACCCACTTAAAGCAGATGGATACAGAGACACAACCCATTGAATGCGTCAAAGATTCAGAGGCTCAATCTACTAGCTTTAACTTGTCTTCCTAAGAAATTTAGAAAATTCTCAGACCAGAAGCATACAAGCCATTCCATAAGAGCTACCTAAAACTACTTTTGCATTACATGATATATTGCTGAATTAACTCAATGAACGCCATAGATTGACTAGCTTAGCCAATAGATGAAGAAAATTCTCAACACCTTATATATTAAAGGTTAACCAAATAAGAACTTGGCCTAGATAGTGTAATCAAGATATGTACAGTTCAGATCTTATATCTTAACTGTGAGAAACAAAACAAGGAAAAGAGTCAGAGAGGATGTGCGAAGACAAAAGTCTTTATGCCTATATCTTTTTAAATTCACACTTTTAAATGTACATGTTACATTTTTGTGAAGTGACACACTCATTAAGCCACACATATGTCCCTATTATTCAAGAAGGATGAAGTGAATTATAGGATTCTTATGTATCGTCAAGCCCACTATTGAAACTACACAAACAAGAGCCACGGCATATTCAAATTAAATTCAAAGGACATACTTTCAATAATTTTTTAGGAAATATTAATAAGCTGCTATCCTTACTACATTATTCCCAAGAGAGTTCTCCGTTTCCTCCTAGGACAGAATGCAAGAGAAGTTTGGGATGGATGAAAAGAAAAAAGTATGGCTTTGAAGAGATTATTGGTTAATTTACTAGTTTCCAAATAATAGACCCTGTGCTTCTTGGAAACACCTTATGTGTTGAATCAAATCCCCAACTTATTCAAGTAAGATCAAGTAGAGATTCCTCCTTGCCATACATAGGGAGAATTAGTTCAAATGTCATTTCTAAGTAGCCTCAGTTTTTCAGAGTTACCGAAGAAAAAAGAGCATTAATAATGATAGGGCATACACGCATAAAAATGTAGGAAAAGCAGATGGCTGTATAACCTGCACAAGGCGGACATCAAAGGCAGGTCTATTCGCAGGATCCTCTGCTTGGTCCAGTAATCTCTTATGCATGAGCACATCTTCTGCTCTTTCCACATTCACATCCGATGCATATCTGCAGGCATCCAAATTCAGTACCAAAAAACTTAACTTTTAGAGGCGGAAATTCGATCAATTACTGCGTAAACCATTACAAATTTGACAAAATAAAACAAATGGCCAAAAAACACAAGGTAACCGAAAAATGAGGAAAGGTAGGGTTTGTGAAGTTAACCGAACAGGGAGGCGATTGAAGTGAAGCCAAAGGTGGTCTTCAAAGTCAGGGAGTTTAACCTCTTCGAGATTCAAATCCTGTAGTCGAGTAAGCACTTGGTTAAACACTTCAAGCTTCTGTCTATGTAGACGATTTTGTTTCGGCGACGACGGCTCCATCGCTCTGCTTCCGCAACTCTCGTTATCGTCCATCGCCATTCAACAACAACAAAAAACGCATACACACAATTGCAAAAAGCTCCTCTTCTCTAGAACGGATTAAAAAGTTCAAATAACAGTAGAGTAGCTATAGAAAGTACTTTCCATAAGTTGAGAAACTTTAAGGGAAGTGATGAAACAAATGGAACGGATTTTGAGTTTGATTTGATGGCTAAATACGAGAAAGGGGAGAGCGACAAATAGTTTTAGGGAAAAGATGGAGGAGAGAGAAGGGAGAAGATTCCGTTTTTCTAGTTATACTTCGGGTGCGGGGCTGGGCTCTATTAGTGCTTACGAAGGTGGCATACGAAAAGAAAGGGGTATCGCTCCCCCATTGTTTACCTGTGGGGTCCTCATTTCGTGGTGAGCTTATCCTTTTATGAGATCAGACCAACACATTTTAGTTATTTTATATCTATGGATAACAGAAATTGGTGATTATTACTTATAAAAAAAAAAAAAAAAAAACTTTCTTTTACATAGAGAAAAAAATAGAGGAATCCATTAAATGGAATTTAAAATTATGATCTTTTGTTCATTGAACTTTCTGTTGTTACTTCTAAATTTTATATTGTCTTTTAACGTGCACAAGATATGATGCAATCGATCGTATATTGAAAAAACTTAGTTAGTATATTAACATTTTAAAAATTATTGGATATCATAGTTTTTTTCTAATTTATTTTACTAATATATTCCACACATTACTATGTTATTTGTCTCACAGAACTGGTCAAAAATGAATATTCATGTTAATTCACTTTATAAGGTAACTAAATTACAAATATAGATGTAATCAGGGATTACTATTATTCTATTTCTACTACGTACTTACCTAAAAGAGAAAAGTTTATAAATTATATATGACTACTTTAACATTGTATCTAACAGTTGCTATCAAAAGTGTATGTTTATATTAGTTCAGTTTACAGCTAAATTGCAAAGGTTTTTTTTCAAGAAAAAAATTAGTGGGGGAGGGAGGAGGGAATTACAAAGTGGAGAATCGAATCCTCACTAATAAGATAATAATTTAGCCTTTTAAGTAGATAATTAACTAAGCTACTAAAATTTCTTAAATTACAAGAAATATAAATCATTGTAATGTAATCTAGAAACTATAATGACCATAACTACTTGCCTAAACGAGATGAATTTATAAAAGGTCAAGCTACAATTGGATGTACTTCATTGTTGTACCTTAATGGTGTGTACCATGGGAATATTCAAGCATCCAAGTGAAAATATTCGTGAGCACCACCAAGGGTTGTAAAAATTAAAAAGCATTTTTTGAGCAAATCCAAGAAACGATGAGGTGGAATCCAATTGGCCAGTATGACTTTGTACAATGAGAAGACCAATAAAATAAGTATAAGAAATGAAAAGAATAGCATTATCATCTTCATTTGGTTCAGAGATCAGCGCGAGGACCATATGGTACTGTTGTGGCAAAACGAAGCCGCTAGACTGTACATACAATATTATGTAGGAATGTAATAATTATTTGTGTTCTACTGACAACATATTTGACTGCTATCTAGATTTCTATAAGCTAACCCAATAATGTTTAAAGTTGGATTAAAAAATAAGCTCTTATTTATCTTTTCATCATGAGTGACGCTTATTTTATTTTAATTTATTTAAGCTTTCGCTAATGGCTTAAAATCACTTAAGTGTGCCGTTTTAAGAGTTACCATCTACTATTAACTTGATGTAGACATTGTTCATTATCAAAGTCAATGACTTTCGTTAATGGCTTAAAATCTAGTGTGCTGTTTTAAGAGGTACCATGTACCACCAAAGAGTATAGTGAAGTAGTAAATACTCCTTCATTTTCAACAAGAAATTTTGGGTTTGAGTTTTGGATATGGAATTATTTTTTCTAGAAAGCGTTTTATCTTCAATGTGGGACCTTCCCGACGCAAATTCAAATTTAATCGAACTCCAATATGAATACCGAACAACGTGTGAACAAAAGAAAAGTCAAATTAGTTTTCGTTCAACTCTCTGATGGAAGTGGACTATTATTAGGTTATTTTTACTACTCTGGTCAAGTTTTGACGGGAAGTTAAACGTAAATCTATATATATCTATATCTATATTATATTAAAAGTACGAAGGCCCTTAACGAAATGTTGTTCGTCTTTTTTACCCTTTAAAAATAGAGTTCAAAGGGGACAAAATAGTCATTTAATTATATTCCTACTATTTAGGACATTGAAACTAATTAAAAACTCACTATTAAATTTTTCCTTATTTGAATTAGGTAAAAACTCTTAATATTTAAGAACTTAAAAATCAAGTAAGATTTCATTTCTGTAAATTCTTGACTAATATTTATAGATAATTTGTTAATAAAATGTAATTATTTAATTTTGTCTATAATTGAAAGACTTCTTGAATTGTCGGTGCGATTTAACAAACCTAACATATCCTAATTAAATCATTATTACTGAGATGTGCTGCAACATTAACAATCCAGTCCTATTTAAATTTAGTGGTTAATTAGTGCGGTCATTGAAAAATTCGTGCTTTATAATAGTTCATCATGGAAAAGGAAAGGTGAAATATTCAAAATCATCGCATGCATAGTTTTGATTATATTTAATTGAATAAATGATCGTTTAGATCATTGATAATAATGATACTAATTGGAGTCATAAGAAAGCAACGTTCTATTATTATTTAAGAAAGAGTTTAAGTTTCATGAGATGTAAAAATTATTTACATAATGGTCCAATTTAAGTTGATGTAACTGTATATTTAGATTTTTTAATTAAATATTATGTCATATCAAATTTTACGGACAACAATAGGTTTCGGTTGATTTTAGTTTTTGTGTGAGATGACGATTCACTCATCTTCGTTTCTTTTCGATTTAGTATTCCTATCTATAAAGACTTGCACTACTAAAAATCAGGTAAAAAGCGACCGGAAAAAGCGACTAAAGTTGGTCCCTATATGCCTAAAAGCGACCAAAAAGCGACCACAATGGTCTGGTCACAATTTAGTTGGTCCCTTTCCAATAGCGACCAATCTTGATCGCTATATAGCGACCAAAGTTGGTCGCCCAGTACAAAATACAAAAATTTAAAATCTGCTCACAAGCGACCAACTTGGGTCGCTTATTCAGTATTTTTAATTTTCTGTATTTCTCAAATAGCGACCAAAGTTGGTCGATTATTTAGAAATACAGAAAATTAAAAATACCAAATGGGCGACCAAAGATGGTCGCTTTTGGCAGATTTTAATTTTTTTTTTTTGAAATTGGCGACCAACTGTGGTCGCTATTTGCTGAATCAGTTTTTTTTAAGCAAAATGGCGACCAACTGGCGACCAAAGTTGGTCGCTATTGTTGGTATATTTTTTCAAGAAACTGGCTGTTTTTCCAGCTACACCCCTTGTCAGTTTTACCAAATTCCTAAAATATGCATTTGAAACCATTAAAACAACAACAACAACAAGAACTACTACATCAAACAACAACGATACTAACAACTACAATAAACAACACATTAAACAACAATATTAAACAACAATAAGGTTTAAAGTTCAAATGAACTTAATTATATAAGTTGTTATTACAATTCAAGGTCAACTCATATCTACATCATCATCGCCATCGCCGGATGAATTGCCATCATCAGACTGACCATCCGGCGATGATTCCCGTGATCGGGGAATAAGGAAAGCGCCAGAAGCCAAGAGAGATTTGATCTGCTCTTGTAGAGCAGCAAACTGTTTATCTCTAAGTTTATCTTTCTTCTTCTCTCTTGCTTCTCTCTTCTTCTCTCTTTGCTTTGAAGCTTCTAGCTCGGATGTGAGCTTTTCTACATGGGCCCGCATAGAGGCGAGGGCATCCCCATCAAGCGACTCCCCTCCGGATGAAGTGCCTATTCCGTGCATTCCACACCTATAGCGGTAGAATTGCTTAGCTGGAAGCCCGTATACCCTCCCCCCTTTTGGACCGCCAGCCGCCTGCGTCCATATTCTCTCAGCATCCTCGTCCGACGGTTGGATTGTTTCGCCCGACGAATATGCTTGCTGGCTGCGTGCAAACTCTTCCAACTCAACTGTGAAGCGACTCTATAAGGAAAATTAAATTAGTATACAAAATTTATATAAAACTAAATCAAAGTACTTAATAAAAGTTGAAAACTTACATATACAGCCGAGGCTCGGTCCTCGACCCACCTTTCTTCGTCAGAATCTTTCTTCTTCTTGACAGTATGAGTTTCCTTGAATAACTCATCTTGCCTGACCGGACGGCCTAACTTCTTCTCCTGAAAAGTCATAAATATTAGTTAATAAATAGAGTAGACGTTGAAAATTAAAATTAAGTTAAGCAATTACGTACCATTTTTCTCTTTATTGAACCGAGGCTGGCTGCACCTCCAGTGTGCAGAGAGCCTCCCGTCTCCGAAGCACGAGCTTTCTTTCCTTGATCGCACTTATTTATGAAATCTGTGGTTGCCCATCGCCTTTGCAGATCAGTCCAAAAACCATCTTGCAACCAGTTGGGCTTCTTATTCGTCCTTCTTGCTTTGGAAAAGCAATGGGACAACCGCTTGCGTGCCTTGAGATTGAAGTTGGCAACAACCTCCGCATTATAGCGTTGTTCCCACACACACTTGCTCTGTATTTGAGAAGTTAAGTTTTAGATGGAAATATCATAGTACTTATATGGAAATATCAATAAATACAAATAATTGTACTGCTTGAAAGAATATTTATACCTTAAAGTCATTGAAAATTGCCTCCTTAAGTGTGGATGGAAATTCACTCCAACACGCATAAGCGCTATCATATAGTTGTCGTGTTGCTTGGGTGATTATCCTTGTTGTAACATTACAAGGGTCAAACCTTTAATGTAATTTAAAAAAACACACACATTAATATGTAAGTAAAACCGTAGAAAACAATAAACATTAAAAATAACTAATAACTCTTACCCGTCACCCTCAGGGACTATAATGATCCTGCCATACTCATCCCGACGCACCTTCTCGTCATCATCAGCAGGGGCATGTGTGGACGGTGTGGGGGGGTCAGAGGTAGGATCACGCAGGGGAATGCCTGTAACAGATGGAATCTTAACCGACTCTAATATCAAAGTTATAAATCACTTTGTTATTGGAGGCGGATCCTGCCATACTCTATTGGATTATAGGTGAGCTTTATTATTAAAACTTCAAAAGCTATCAACAAAAAGCCATGGCATCTACCTCATCTTTCAACCATGTCGTGTTAAAATACCAAAGTTGGTCGCTTTTTTGGTAATTTAAATTTTCTGTATTTTTCAAATAGCGACCAACTTTGGTCGGTATTTGAGAAATACAGAAAATTTAAAATACTGAATAAGCGGCCAAAGTTGGTCGCTTGTGAGCAGATTTTAAATTTTTGTATTTTGTACTGGGCGACCAACTTTGGTCGCTATATAGCGACCAAGATTGGTCGCTATTGGAAAGGGACCAACTAAATTGTGACCAGACCATTGTGGTCGCTTTTTGGTCGCTTTTAGGCATATAGGGACCAACTTTGGTCGCTTTTTCCGGTCGCTTTTTACCTGATTTTTAGTAGTGACTCCAATAAAAATGTATAAGCAAAAAAGATAAAAATGCTATAACCTTAGAAAAAAGTTATACTTGGAGGACAACATAAACCTAAAATAATCCTAAGAAACGAAAAGGAAAAACTTAAGTTTCGGACGGGCTAATTACTTTGAAGCTTCCAATAATTTAATAGGAAGGACTATTCTTATAAACAAAATCTTAGAAAAATTTGACCAAAAATATTCTTATTTGTATATTATTTCACTGACTTTTCATTTATTTATATAATATATGTGTTTTAAATTCTAAGTTTTCTTCTTTCAATTATCTAACAATAAGGTTATGTTCTCATAAAAGGGAAAGAAAAAGAAAGAATGAATTTAAGAGAAAAAACAAAGAGACACCAATATGCATACTACTCATTTTATTCTTTTATAAAAATAAAAAAGTTTTATATTAATTTAAATTTTTTAATAAAAAGGTGTTCTAGACAGAATTAAGAGGTATTAATATGCATTTTAGACAAGATTTATAGTTTTGAATGATTTCAAAAATTATAGTATCTATATCTATATTATATTAAAAGCACGAAGGCCCTTAACGAAATATTATTCGTTTTTTTTACCCTTTGTAAGTACAATTTATGTTGAATAAATTCGTAATTATAATTCAAAAAGGTATTTCGAGAAAACCAAAATTAAATTGCCCAACAATTTATGTCACTTTAGGTTTTAGCATTATATTTTTCTACTGTAATTAGTGTCATTTTAGATTAGGATTCTTTAACCAGAATTGCCGAGCAATTAATGTTAGTCTGGATTTAGTTTCTTTTATCAAAATTAAAGCCACTTTTTGGTCTTCTAGCATTCTAAACCAAAAGTAAATAAGGAACAACAATTAATGACACCAGGTTTAGTATTCTTTTATTACTTATAATATTTTCGGTTACAAAACGAAATCAAAAGCAGCATTTATTTTTGCTTTAGGCTTGGTATTCTTTTACCAAAATCGAACAAGAAGCATCGATTAATGTTAGTTTAGGTTTAGTCTTCTTTTACTAAAATTGCCAAGGATACACACAAATAAAAAAGTCAGGTTTTCTACAATTATAAAACCATAACCGTTTAGAATAAGGAGCTAAACACTTCTATAAAAGGAGTCCGTATTTCATATTTTTTATCATAAAGTCTTGGTAACGTGGACGTGCTTGTCAGTTTTGATTTTTATTTATGATATCCCATGTACCAATATCAGTTTAAAATTATCTTCAGTAAATAGTTGTCTACCCTTTTTCATTAAAGCTTAACTAAAATATTTATAATGTATGTCTTTCTGTTGTGTGTTGCACAAATTTTTTTGATTAAACCTACATGAGTAGTCAAGTTTTTATTTTTCTTCCTGTTTTCTTAATGTTTTTTTGTAATTGAATGAGTGATATTGATATTTATTTGATCTGAAATAGTATTTGCTAAATAATTAAATACATAGAAATATCAAAAATTATCATTTGTTGAAATAATTAAAAAATGATGACAATTCGTTAAGAACAGATTTCGTCTATAAGTTAGAATATGTTTTTTAATTAAAATTAGACCACAAACGATGACATCTTTCTTTTTTCATTGGTCAACGAAGAAAATTGCATCTCGCTGAGCCTTAATTTTCTTTTTCTCATAAAAGGAAATATTTTGTTTCGATTCTTCATGCTTATAGAATGTGTGAGCTCTATATATTATAACTTATTGCATAGAAGTTCAAACACAGAAGGATTTAATATGCAAATTAGTTGATTTTAAATTTCTAATTTTTAGAGAAATAATTTAATAATTATTTTATCTAATGTTAAAGCTATTTTAAAGGGTAAAAATAAACAGATTTCATTGGAAAAAGTTATAATTTAACTATTTTTTAATATTTATGGATTTAAAAGCAACTAAAATTTTAATGATTAAATTTTTCTTAATTATTTGAATTATGTTGAAAGTTTTAATATTTAGGACTTTAAAATCGATTAAATTTTAGTTTATATACTCTTTTTCTTCTTTGAATTGTGTTCTTTATTTGAAACCACTTTTTCGTATTAAAATTTTTATTTGTGTGGTAGACAATTCAAGATTTCTTTTGGTGATGACCATGCGCGGATAGATATGTTGGATACGAACATAGATATGTTGGATACAAAGTCAAATACTCTATAGCCTACAGGTAAATAAAATTAGATAATATATATTTTAATAATTTTTTTCGAAGAGATATATTACTCCTTCAAGAATAAATAAATTTGGAAAGAATTACTTCAGCAAATATAAAACCAAATGTGACAACTTTCTTAATATTAGTGTAATATATGTTATATTCTTTCATAATAAACTTTATTTTAGATGTATATTAACTCATCTGTGATTCTAAATCATATTTTGTAACCTTTTGTAGCGTGGATATTATTTTAAAGATATAGAAATTTTAAACTAGGGAATCGCTCCTCCGAGAAAGCATGCAGGGGGTTTGAACCTACGATCTCCCATTTGGGGATTTCCTGCTCAATCAACTTGGCTACCCTTGGGGGTATTGTCTGATTGTCACTTTATATGTATCATATACCACTGGTCACATTTTACGAGTAAATGATCAAATAATTCACTTGAAAAGACTTGAATATATGACGATGCATGTCTGAAGAATATCTTCAATTTTAAGCCACTAAATTTTATTAAAATTTGAAAATTTAAGGAGCCTAGCAGGTGAAGAAAAGAAAAGGAAATAATATTCATTAAACTCATCTTGAAATATAAACTTTTGTTCTTTGATGGATTAAAACTTTGAGTAATATGATGGATTATTAAAAAATATTAAATGTCAATTTGTTAGACTGACTTGACTTATAAGAAAGGTAATCACTAAGATTGAAGAATAGAAAAAATAAATACAAATTTAATAAATAAAATTTCATAGCTAATCATAGGGGCGCAATAAAATTGATGGTCTAAAATCAAACTATAATAAGAGACCTTAAATTTTTTCATGAAATTCATGTAATAACGAGAAAATTTTAAAAAGATAACTTTTCCATTTATGAATCAATCAAAAGAGATAAGAAAAGTAGTTATTTTAGAAAAAGTGAGTTGATGTTGAAAAGTTAAATCATTAGAAGTATAATAATAAATATACGTAGAGGAGGAAAAATAGGATCCCTTCCATTAATATAACGGTAAAGGGCCAAATATACCCATGTACTTTCGAAAATGGTCTAAGAATACCCCTCGTTATACTATTGGGTTATCTATGTTAGGATATACTATTAACCATGCGGTTTGATTATAGTATTATATATTTTTTTTTTGGAACAATTGTTTATTTATTTATTCAATTCAATGAAGTCTTAATTTAAATAGATCATTTGTTCATATGTGTGCCCTTTACTTATATAGTAGACGATTTAGTGTATGGAGCTTTAGCTCATGCGCGAAAGATTAAATTGTCTTCGTACAATAGAATATATGTAAATACAAAAATTATATAATTAACCTACCTAAATTCTTAATCTTTGCAAGTTCAGAAGATACCTAATAACTTTGCATTCAACTATTTTGTCAATAACATTTATTTTTTAATTAAATGAATGTTGCACTATATCGACGTCAATTGCTATTACACATAATTATTTATACTCTAAATTTTATACTCTTATTTATTGATAGACGCGAAAAATACGTACAACGCACGTACACTAAATCTAGTACTATATTAAAATCAGAAAAACCCTTAGCGAAATATCGTTCGCCTTTTTTACCCTTTAAAAATAGATATCACATGGGATAAAAGTGTAATTAAACTATTTTCCTTATATATAGGACTTCAAAATGAATTAAAATTTGATTATTAAATCTTTTCTTATTTGAATTATGTAAAAGTTTTATCAATATTTAGGAATTTAAAATTAATTGTTTTACCTTATAAAATTTTTCCTTATTTGAATAATAAGAAATATATATACCTTTCACCATTTTAAACAAAAAAAATAAATTTTAAAAGGGAGAATAAGACTAAAGTACGTTCATAATACACTTCATTTATATAACTTTATCGTTTCTTATATTCTTAACTAAAACATTCCTCATCACAAATGTATCTTAGTCCAATTAGAATTCCTTTTGCCTAGAATAATTAAAAATAACTCATGATATACGTAGGATTTTCACACATAAGGTGTGATATTATTAAGTGGTTTAAGCTACAACATGTTGATTATTAATATCCTTCTCAGTACAAGTATTAAGTTATTGTTAATAGTAAAGTTCTCTTTATTGGGAGTTGTTTTATAATTATATTACTTTTTATATCAATAAGGTGTGAAAGTCAATAATAATAACGAATATGCAAATAGAAAGATCCAAAAATAAAATGTTGATCAAATATTTATCACTTGAAAATAGAATTTTGATTATATAAAATTATAACTAAAGTTAAATATTTAAAATTTGGAATAAACTCATATTAAGAATTTGAGTTAACAAAATTAAACTATCCTTTTTAGTGTTGAGAACACATGATTACTAAGTCTTTAAATTAAATATCTAGCAAAAGAATCATATTCGAAAACTTTCAAATTCATTATACAAGTAAAGAGTTTTCAAGTTGACAAAATTCTTTGAGTACGTGAACTTTTTACATAAGAAAAGCATTGGCAGTGAATAAAATTAAAAAATATAGCAAAATCGGTCATAAATATAATATTAAGAGTCAAATTGGTTAAAAAGGAAACTTGAAGGAATGAGGATAAAATAATAAAGACAAAACATATCCTAAATGAGTTGTGATTGTTTATTTTTCTTTCATTTTTCATCATTCCAGCGAATGATTTTTGTTGTATTTTTAATATTAAGTTCTTTATTGTAGAATATTAACTCAATATTTGTCATATTTAGACTTTACATTATCACCTATCATTTCTTTTTAGAATCTATAGGACCAACCCCTTAATTCACAAGAACTTGTAGAGACCAAAAGACTCAACTTCTTATTTGTGTCCCTTTAAAAATATTTAAAGAATCGTGATAAAAGTATATAAACATTACTCTCATTGCAAAATTCAATATTAAGTCATAGAAATTAAATGTAAAAAATTTCATAAGCATTTATAAGAAGTCAGTTTTTTTTTTTTGTCAGTAAGAAATCAAATATTGTTTCCTATTGATATTTATAATATTTATGTTCCTTGATATAGATACACATGCAACGCGTGTCTCTAAAGCTAGTATATTTAGAAGCAAATTACTTTTAGTTGAAAATCATTCTCTTCATCTAAATTTTGTGTGAGAAAGAGAGAGAGAGAGGGAGAAACATTAGTATATTATTTCCTTCAACAAGTGGAGCACTACTATTTGGTTAGAAAAGATTTACCGTAGTTTTTTTTACGAAGTAATACACTATGTTTAAGTGATCATAAATTGAGTTAAAATACATATAAAAACAATGGTTTTTTTTGGGAAGCAGATCAGATTCAAGCGCGCTGACCAGCCGAAGAGATAGAGGTGAGATGAAAGAGTCATCAAATAGAAAAGGCAGATGGATAGTGAAAAGCCATCAATATTGTGCTGTTGCGCCTTATTAGTTAAGACCTGAAATTCATTTCCATGTTTAATGGGAATGGTGTCATCAAAATGTCGCCATTTAGTTTCTATTTTTAGGTTTTCAAGTTCCAACTAATTATTTTAATGCCACTCTTAACATCTTTCCCAACATCCATTGCACCTAGAAATAGAATAGGTGAGATGAAGAATCGAAGAAAATGGATTAAGAAATGCAGATAAATCGTACCGTTGCCTATCTACTTTAGTCGTCTACATCCACATGGTCAGCCTCATTAGTTATTAGCCGTCATCCACACGATATTTTGTCCCATTTTTCACGATGAAATTGAATTGATGCAGCTTCTTCCTCTTTTAGAATGCTAAGATCCAACATACATCTTTTAATTGTTTACTCTCAAATTTCAAACATCCAACTACTAGGAGATTTAATTACGAATTCCGCTGAATTCGAATTCACTTAAATTATTGTGTTATTTGCTCTATATATTGAGGAAAAAATTAAAAGAAAACCATTAAAATTCTAACTAAAAAGGCTAGCTTCATGACCAATAGGTGACAATTCGACGAGCATTGGTGCAGGCACTAGTATGAATTTCAACAATTCATGATTAAGTATATTTGTAATAATTCAATCTACTAGTAATACTACAGTCGGTTTTGAGCTTGGTTTACATGATCTTGAAACACATCAATAAAGACTAAGACTTATTTTTTTGATATACCTAACATTTGTTCAGTATATAGTTGATGTGAAATTTCACTCTACATAAAAAATTATAAACTTAAGAGTATTGCAAAGAGAAGAGAGAAACGTGATGTGTCCTTCAAACTCCAAACTTTTTACATATGAGAGCAATTGATAACATTTTTGCAACTTAACTATAAAGGTACATTTGAAAATTATTGGAATGGGTTTGGTGGGGAAAGAGGTCATTAAGGTGCCACCTCCTGAAAGTGTATCCTCTTAATTTGACACGAATTTTGGCTGAAGTTAGTCCGTCCACCTATATATGCATGGTCTCTTGTGTGTTCAGTTTGAAATTTAAAAGCAGTGAAGAATTGATTATATGTTGGGGGGAGGGTGGGGATTAATATCCACGTTTTGTGTGTGAAATAAAAGTAATACGATTAATATAATATGATATTTTATTTAGAGAAAAAAGAAGGACCGCTTAATAGCATAACGCTTTATACGGAGTAATTTATTACCCAGAAAGATAGTTGACTTTTCGGTAAAATTAAGTCATATTTATCTGAAAATGTTATTCTGGTCACATAAAATTAGAATGGTAAATGATTAAGGCAATAATTTAGAATTGTTGGCCGAAACATTTAAAGCCAACAATTCTCTTTAATACGAGTACAAATGATTTTGTTTGTTACAAAACATATATATATAGTGGTACACAGTTAAAATACAGAAGATATTTTCAAAAACTACATCTTGGTAAACAGTAATAATACATAAGATTATAATTCAACTACATCAAATATACATAGTAAAATTTATACAATGGAAGCAAAATTCTTGAACAAAATCTTCAAAGGAATTGAAAAATGATTGGGGTCGTTTTGATGCTCGCATGCATCCTTCAATTTGTTCGAACTTTTGAGAACCAAGACTTCTTTTTCTTTTAGTTTTCTTCTCTCTCTAGTCTTGATCTATCTTTATTTTTTCGTTTTGTGCGAGGCCTGTTACTGAAAGGCAGCCATGGTTTCCTTGTTTCTTTTTTCTCTTGCGAACCTGCTGAAATTTAGAATAGATCAAAATAAAAGGAAAGAGAGTGTGAAAAGATAAATATGGATCTCATGATTTGTGCATGCTCTTACTCATTAATTGTGTGCATAATTTTTGCAATATGATAATATTGTAAAAAAATTATGCTATTTATGGAATAAACAAGAAATGATATCATTTTCTTAAATAGTTTTTAAAAGATGCTTAGTCGTGTATTTTTCTCGTAAAAATTTAATTTTTCTCCTGAGAGCCAGAAATAAAATCAGTATTAAATAAACAACTGGTCAAATTTAATATTTACTTTTTTTACTCATTATACATAGATTGTAGATTAATTATATACAACTATACATATATTATACATCTGTCAATTATTTTTAATTTAAAAAATAGGTGAGCAGCTATTTGAGTTAATTCTAGATAAAATCAGATGGAAAAAAGGAAAGGTTTCCCTGTTCTAAAGGGTAGCGAGTTTATGGGATGTCAGGCGAAAATGCCACCATCATGAGAGATTTTAAATGAGGTTTAGGGATGGGATCAAACTCGCTTCAAGTAAGATATCTGCCAACATTGTGCTTGTTCTCTTTTTCTGCAAAAAAATAAATATCGGGCCATTTTCAGTTAATTTATTACATCTAATTAAAATTTTAACTTTTTTTTTACCGTTCATATGTTATTGATTTCTCTTTAGTATATATTTATACTTTTTGGCATTTTGTCTATACATAAAAATGACTCGTATGAAACTTAATAATATAGTACAAAATAATGACAAAATCTAATCGAAGCCCTAATTTAAAAAGTTAAATTATTTTATTACCCTTCTTAGTTTAAAAATTTATTTATCGTAATTAAAAACAAATAAATAAAGCCTACGAAGAGAAGCAACGTTTCATCGCCTGTTTGAAGAATAATGCCTGTTCCAACGAAGAGATGCCATTTTTCACTGTTACTTCTCAACTCTCAAGTCAAGGACATTTGCAACCGTAGTTAATTAAGTAGTCCAAAATCTGAGCCTCATACCTCAATCTATCTTTTGTTCCTCTTCTGAGATTGTAACTGGAAGAAGTTTCGTTGGAAATTTTTTAATCAAAGCATATTATCTAAATGTCCTGATACTCATTGTAAAGCATTCGAAATTTTCTCCGTCGATCGTATGTTTAAACTTCAAACAAAGGAATAGCGTTGAGTATTGAGATTTTGATGATTAACAAAGTTTGTTTAAATGCAATGATTCAAATAATCAGGTACTCAACATAGTTACTTAACTCTTCTAAGAACAAGTTCCTCAGGATAAAGGACCAGCTCCCCTGATTGATGATTGTACGTCTGTGCAAGACAGTAATTTTATACTCAGGTCCGAATTTGGTGTTGCTCAAGAAAATACGAATAATTCAGTCAGAGACAAGAATCTCAAAGCTTGTGGAGTCTTAGAACAATAGGAGTCCTATCAAAGTAGAAGCTAACTATGTATAGGACTCCTAGAAGATCTCAAGTCCAGGAGTTTAAATACTATTTGCTTTGGACTTTTGATTTTATCCTTTTACACATCAACTGAAGAATCATATGTTGTTCACTCTAGTCGAGTACCAGTATTGTATTCTTCTTGAGTCAATCTAGCAAATGTGTTTTAGGAAATTGAGTGGTAATCACGTGTCACAAATAATTACTGAGTTGGAGTGAATGTGTGCTTTACAAGTTAGAGTAATTTGTAAATCAAATAGTCGTAGTAGGAGAACTGAAGAGTATTAAATTAAAGTCTTGCAATTGATGCATTTTTGGCTCATTGTTTAGTGGAGTTGAAGTTGAAAATCCAACATAGTAGGTCGTGGTTTTTACACCTTTTGAGCCGGATAATTTTTCACGTAAAAATCGCCGTGCTTACTTTACTGCTTACTTTACTTCAAGTTTAAGGAACACGGTAAAGAACCAAGTTCTTTAGTAAATCATACGGGAACTCAAACTAACAATTAGTATCAGAGCAGGTCCTCTCACACACGGTTAACACCTAAAGAGATCTTGGAAGAAAGATGAGTGCTCCACCTGAAAATAATGAAGGACAATCAACTACTAGACCGCTCCTGTACAATGAAAAATATTACAGTTGGTGGAAAACAAAAGTGGAATACTTCCAAACAGTTGAAGACTATGACTATGGACCATAGTTAATCAAGGTCCATTGACTCCCACTAAACAGTATACGCAAAATGAATAGTTCCTAAGAACCCTTTTGAATTTATAGCAGCAGATTTCAAAATGATGGAGAAGAATGCAAAGGCTAAGAAAATCATTATATGTGGACTTGATCCTGATGAGTACAACAGAATCTCATAATGTAAAGCAGATACGGGATGCACTCCAAATTACTCATGAAGGAAAAAACCAAGTGAAGAGATCAAGGATAGAAATACTTATGAGAAACTATGAGCTCTTCTCCATGAAGGAGTCTGAACCCATCCAGGATATGATGACTAGGTTTACCATAATCACTAATGAACTGAAATCACTTGAAAATGTGTTTACCTCAGAAGAGTTGGTCAGCAAAGTTCTAAGGATTCTTCCAACTTTATGGGAATCAAAAGTTACAGCAATCCAGGAAGCTAAGGAGCTGGACAAAATCTCACTTGATGAGTTGGTTGGAAACTTAAAGTCTCAAGAAATGAGAAAGATAGAACTGCTCAAGGAAGAACCAAAGAGGGATAAGGCCTTGGTTCTTAAAGTGTCTAAGGAAGATGAATCTGATGATGACCCTGACCTAGCAATGTTTGCCAAGTTCAAGAGGTTCATGAAGAACTCCAAAAGTGCATCCAAGAGAGAGACCAACAGTAAGCCTAAGCAGATCGACAAAGCTAATTATGATGGGTGCTACAAGTATAGCAAGCTAGATCACATGGTCAAGGACTGCCCAATGTGAGAAATTGAGTGGAGGAAAGAAACGAGCTGAAAAAGAGAAACGGGAGAAGATGAGAGAAAAGGGTTCCAGCAAAGAAAAAATCCTAGGTAAAGGATTCACTGAAGCAATAAAACAGGCCTCCTTGGCAGCATATGAGGATAATGGAAGTGATAAAGAGGAAGAAAATAAGGATGACGCTATAAGTCTCTATTCGTAATTGATGAACACCAGGCTATAGAGACAGATCCCCAAGTACAATTTGGAGTGCACATTAGAAGACCTCATTTGGTTGATGGACACTACTATGATGAATGGAAGCTATGCATGGAAATATTTCTTCAAGCCACTGACTTTGACCTATGGGTAATTGTCAGTCATGGATCAATTCTCCCCACCAAAATGGATAGTGAAGGTAACAAGTACAACAAGAGAGAAGAGGAATACGATGATGAAGATCGTCAGCTAGTCTAGAAAAATGCTAAAGCAAAGGACCTGCTCTAGAGAAGCTTGTCCAGAAACATTCTTTTCAAAGTATCCTCTTGCATCTCTGCTCATGATATATGGAGGACTTTGGAAGCTGACTTTGGAGATGAAAACATCAAACTGGCACTGATGGCGATTGAAGAATCCCAAACAAAAGAAGAAGTGATAGGAATGATGGCCATGAGTGATTCAGAAACTGAAGATGAAACAAACCAGATAAGTTCTCTAACTTGAAAGAAAACATTCATGCTATGCCTACAAAATAACTGATGGCTATAATTGTGACCTTGATGAGTGAAATGGATAAAATGAGTACTGAAAATGATCAGTTAATAATCAATCTTTCATGTGTCAAACTTGATCTCAAAGAGCTTGAATCTGACAAAGCTAATCTAGAGGAACATGTCAAGGATCTTAAGAACCAGGTTCTTGAGCTTACTTCTAAGAATGAGAAGTCTCCTGATATACATGGTAAGGGAAAAATGAGTGATCTGCAGGATAAGCTTGAAAAAGAAATAAAAAGGGCTAAAGATAATCTTTGTGATGCTGAATGTAGGAATATAATCTTACAAGAAAACCTAGAAAAGGCTAATTATGAACTCTCTAGACTAAGCAAATAACATATATCTTCTTATGCCTTGAATTGGCTAAATGAAAACTGTAGCTCTAACAAATCTGGAATTGGCTACAGAAAACCTGTCCCTAAGTTTGACCCGAAGTATGTAGGAATTTCTGAAAATAACATGTGCACACATTGTGGAAAGGTAAGACACTTTAGAGATACTTGTCCTGCCTTAATTCATGTCCAGTTTTGAAGCACCTTTGGTATTGCTAAAATGTGAAGAAGGAAGAGGAGCCAAAAGCCAAGCCTCTTCTCCATATTAAGTGGATTAATATTAATAAGAAAATAGCTTCTAATCCTCTCCCCTTCTGGGCAAGAAGAGATCTGATTCATCATTTTTCCAACAAAAAAGGACCCAAGCTTTTCTGGGTTCCCAAAACTAACTTATGATTTCTGGTGCAGGCTAAAGTGAGAGGGAATAATCAAGACTAGTATCTATACTGTAGATGCTCAAGACATATGACTGGAGAAAAGAAAAACTTCCTCTCACTGGCGGCCTTCTAAGGAGGGAGTGTGTCATTTAGAAATGGAAAAAGGGCCAGATAACAGGTATTGTCAAGGTTGGTAAGTCACTCTCTCATGCTATAGAATGTATATTATGTGGTAGGCCTTAAACACAATTTTTAGCATATCTTAAATGTGCGACAAAGGAAATAAAGTAAAATTCAATTCCCAAATCTGCACATTCACTAAGCTTGATACTAATGAAGTTGTGTTAAAAGTAGGGGTGGACATAAAATCCGAAAAATCAAATTCCGAATCAGACGAATTAATTCAGTATCGGTTTATTCGGTATTTCGGTACTACTTTGATATAAAATTTTCGGTTATTCGGTATTATGGACGGTCCTCGGTATTGAGGTTTCGATATTTCGGTGTACTGAAATACCGAAGTATTAGCCTGTTACATTGCTGACGAAACCTTTGCTCAATGCTGTTTACTATAACCTTAGTAGTCTTTGGATGAACCTCACAAACTTTATGCCTCTTGTGATAGTCCTTACAAGAGTGGATATCCTTCCCACAACCTTGAACCTGACCAAATAGATGGGAACTCACGCCCCTGCTCTCATTCTCTTGGCTGTAATAATGGACTCGGCAGAAGAGACATTAGGCATAATCTTGGGAGATTTGAAAGCATTTGCATCTATATGATCATGAAATCTTCCACACTTCTAATAAATAAGTGATGAATCTCTAGAGTTTGATTCCACAATGAGCTTGATAATTTGGAACTAGACTTAGAATTATATTCCCAAGAATATGCACTAGGACTAGCTGCCACTGGATATCATACCAAGTCGAGCATTCGGATCAGGCTCGTTCAACTTGAGTCTCACCACTACTTTGTTCACAAAGACTTTGGAATGATACTGAAACTGTATCGAAACCATATCGAACCAAATAAGAAAATACTAAATCGTACCAAACTATTTTGGTATAGTATTTGTTATGCACAATTGATATACCGAATATTGAAATATCAAACCATAGTTATTAAATACCGTATCGAGGTACCGAACGCCCACCTTTAGTTAAAAGGTAAGAGACACAACAATGTCTACAAGATATCGATTATGTCACTTCCCTAGAGTGAGCACACATATTTGAGTGTAATGGAAGATGATCCACTATTATGGCATCGAAGACTGGGCCATGCCAGTCTTTCTCAACTCAGCAAGTTGGCAGCAAAGGACTTGGTCCTTGGTCTACCAAATGTTGAGTTCTCCTCTAACAAGGTGTGTGATGCCTGTGTTAGAGGGAAATATGTAAGGTCATCTTTTAAATCTAAAAAGATTGTCAGTACCTCTAAACCTCTGGAACTCCTTCATATGGACCAATGAGAGTAAGGAGCAGAGGAGGTAAGAGGTATGTTTTTATGATTGTTGATGACTTCTCCAGGTATAAATGGACTCTGTTTTTGGGATTTAAGGATTAAACCTTTGATGTTTTCTGTGTATTTGTCAGAATGATTCAACAAAAATTGGGACGCAATGTATTAAGTATAAGAATAGACCATGGAACTAAGTTTGAAGATTCAAAATTCCATGAGTTCTGTAGCTTACATGGTATTGACCATAATTTCTCTGTACCTAGAACTCCACAATAAAATGGGGTTGTAGAAAGAAAGAATAGATCCCTTGAAGCCATGGGGAGGACCATGCTGATTGGTAGTGGACTGCCTAAGAGTTTCTGGGTTGAGGAGTCAATACTGCTTGTTACCTGCTGAACAGAAGCATAGTCAGATCCATTCTTGAGAAAACTCCCTATGAGTTACTTCGAGGAAGAAAACCCAACATCACTCACCTGAGAGCCTTTGGGTGCAAATGCTTTGTGCATAATAATGGAAAAGAAGCTCTAGGTAAGTTTGATGACATAAGTGATGAAGGGATTTTCTTGGGTTTCTCTCCACATCGTAAGGTCTATAAAGTTTTTAATAAAAGAACTATGTGTGTAGAAGAAAATATTCATGTTATCTTTGATGACTAACAATTTGGCTGAGAAAGGTCTGCAGGATGAAGATTATTTCATAGGATTCACTGGTGATGGAGTTACAAAGGAATTTGAATCTCAAGATGAAGATGGATCCGAAGACCACAAGGAGATTGATAGTGATCATGAGGAAGAGAAGAAGAAAGAACTATTCTGACTGATGAAGCCACACCTACTGAACCTGTTCCTCTGGTCATTCCTTGGGTGAATCTTCTCTGGGTATATACATTATACCATGGAAGCATCAAAGTTCATATCCTCTTAAGAACATCATCTCTGATCCAAATGCAGGAGTGCAAACCAGGTCTTCTCTAAGAAATCTATGTGCACTCACAACATTTCTCTCACAAGTTGAACCTAAGAGCATCAAGGAAGCCCTAAAGGATCTATATTGGATTATAGCCATGCAAAAGGAGCTAAATCAGTTTAAAAGAAGCAAGGTCTGCACTTGGTACAAAGACCCAAGAACAAAATTGTCATAGGTACTAGATGGGTGTTCAAAAACAAGCTAGATGAACAAGGAAATATCACTAGGAACAAGGCCAGACCGGTGGTTTAGGGATATAATCAAGAGGAGGGCATTGACTATGACGAGACGTTTGCACCTGCAGCTAGAATGGAAGCTATAAGAATGCTAATAGCCTTTGCTGCTCACATGGAGTTCACCTTGTATCGGATGGATGTAAAGAGTGCCTTCTTGAATGGTTATCTGAAGGAGGAAGTGTTTGTCAAACAACCTCCTGGATTTGAAAGTGAAGAATTTCCTGACTAAGTTCAAGCTAGATAAAACTCTTTATGGACTGAAACAAGCTCCAAGAGCTTGGTATGAAAGACTCTCAAAGTTCCTCTTATCCAAAAACTTTGTAATAGGAAAGGTGGACAACACTCTATTTCTAAGGAGCAAAGGGAAGAATATTCTGATTATGCAAGTGTGTATGGATGACATTATCTATGGGGTTACTAATGAAGCAATGTGCAAGTAATTTAATGAAATGATGGGAAATGAGTTTGAAATGAGCATGATGGGTGAATTGAACTTTTTTCTGGGACTGCAAATCAAGCAAACACCTACTGGAACCATGATACATTAGCATAAATACATAAAGTAACTACTAAAGAAGTTCAACATGGACTCCTCTAAGTTAATTGACACTCACATTACCACTGCAACAAAACTGGACCTTGATGAAGAAGGAAAAAGTGTTGAACATAAACTATATAGAAGAATGAGTGGGTCATTGTTGTACCTCACAACAAGTAGGCCTGATATTATATTCAGTGTGGGACTGTGTGCAAGATTTCAGGAAAATCCCAAGGAATCTCACCTGAAGGCTGTCAAGAGGATACTAAGATATCTCAAGGGGACTCCTGACCTCTGCCTATGGTATCCCAGAGGGTACAACTTTGATCTAGTTAGTTATGCTGATGCTGACTATGCAGGTTTTCATGTTGACAGGAAAAGCACTTCAAGAACAGCTCATTTTCTAGGTTCTTGTCTAGTGTCTTGGGGAACAAAGAAGCAAAACTCAGTGGCCTTATCTACAACTGAGGCTGAATATGTGGCAATAGCATCCTGCTGTGCTCAGTTGCTTTGGATAAGACAATAACTAAGGGACTATGGTATTTTTGTTGATTGTTATCTCATTTTTTGTGATAACACCAGTGCCATAAACATTGCTAAAAATCCATGTCAACACAAGAAAACCTAGCACATTGACATTAGACACCACTTTCTCAAAGACAATGTTGAAAATGGGAATATCTCAATTAACTTTTGTACACTAAAGATCAAATTGCTGACTTTTGATGGTAGGCTATCAGACACCACATAAGTGATTTACACTTATTACGTGTTTTATGCTTTGCAGGAAATGATTCCAAGTTAAGAAGATAATTTGGAGCTAAATTGAACAATTTGAAGCTTTGAAGTATTAGTAGAAGACCAAGGAATGAAATCAGTATCGCTTTCGAATATTGAGGATCGAATACACATGTAAAAGATAGAGGAAAATTGTCTAAATCCATTTAAATGGCCATCATGACATGGTAACCAAAATGGGGGACAAGGTGACAATATGTCACCATATTCTATGTAGAAATTTAAATCCTCGAGACATGGTCCAATAGGACATTTGACCATGTTAGGAATTTGCTTTGTATAGGCAGAAATGCAATCCTCTGATTTTGTTCACTGCGGGCGTCGCGAGGCGCGGCATGGCAGTGCAAAATGTGCCCACATTTTGTTTTTCGATGTGTTCTGAAATTTTTCACAAGCATGCCGCATGTGGCGGCGTGGAGCGCGACGCGGTAGTCTAAAAATGTTAGAGTGACTTTCCATTTTCGCTGAAAAAGAGTAGTTTCAACCGAGGTTTGTTTTGGGGGAATGGCTTAAATACACGAAAAAGTACCTTTATTGGGTCTTTCGATAGATTTTCGATCTAAGGAGGCCAAGGAGGCTATTGAGGAGTTGGAAGAATACAAGCACAAAGATTTCATCGTTTCTTCCTCACTCAAGATTCGGGTTGAATTGAATCCATGTTTTCCTATACTTTAATTACATTTGTGAAGAACTTCTCCATGTCTATGGAGTAGATCCTTTTGGGTTTGATGAATTTAGTGTATTGATGACTGTTTGTGGATTATAACTCTATTTGTATGTATTTGAATCATTTTGGAAGATTTAATTGTTGCATCTATATTCACTTGTTCTTGTAATCGAAAGAGGCATAACTTGTGATATCTTTGTATTATGTTGTTGGTTGAGTTTATAGATTATTCTAAGTAATCGAAAGAGGCTATTTGAATCATTGATTAAACCTAGTTAGGAGAATAATCGAAAGAGATTTTCCTAAAGACCGATCCACTACGAATTCTTGCATATCTTCACAGTGCTTAAATTGGGTCATATTGAGAGGTTGAAACTTAATCGAGAGAGGAGCTTCTACTAAATAATTGTACTGATAGTTAAGTGAATTTGAGAGACTCACTTGAACATTAGAAGTGAATTATCTAGACTTAATCCCAGACAATTATCTTACATCTATCCTATCAAAACCCCATTTTCTCCCATTGATATCTTCCTTTTCTTAGGCCTTGCTTTGATTGTCATTAGTCAATTAGCTCTAGATTCTTAATTAATTTTATTATTAATCGTATAAATCTCAACTGTTGATCCTCCTGGATAGTACTGTAGCTACAAACTACGATAATACTATTTAAATCCAATCCCTATGGACACGATATTATACTATAATACCTTTGACTAGCGAGTATAATTTAAGTGTGTGTTTTGCGCTAGTCACGACGCAACAGTGTAATTTTGTCAGGAATTGACAAAGTTCAGAGGCTGGGTTTCTGTGGTTTGACAAGAAAAAACACTAAGCTACACACCCTGCTACGCACAGTGCAACGCATGAAAAGCAATAAGTTAGCAAGTTTTCCTATTTCTACTAGGAAAGTGTGATATCGTTCGGGCCCGACCCTACTTGATATAAATATATAGAAAGATATTATTTTCTAGACTTTTGACATACTTTAGACCTAAGGAAGTTGAGGAAGAATTGGAGGAGCAAAAGCACAAGGATTTCATCATTCCTTCTTCACTCAAGACTAAAGTTTAGTTTGAATTTATATTTTCCAATAATTTATCATATTTGTGATGAATTGCTCCATATCTATAGAGTAGTTCTCTTTAGGGTTTGATTGATTTGGAGCATTGATGATTGTTTGTAGATTATAACTCTAGTTTTATGTATTGAAGCATTTTTGGATGATTTAATTGTTGCATCTATATTCACTAGTTCATGTAACCGAGAGAGGCATAACTTGTGATATCTTTGCATTATATTATTGGTTGAGTACATTAATTCTGCTTAGTAATCGAAATAGGCTAGTTGAATCATTTATTAAACCTAGTTAGGAGGATAATCGAGAGAGATTCTCCTAAAGACCAATCCACTATGCATTCTTGCATATCTTCACGTGCTTAAATTGGTTCATCTTGTGAGGTTAAAACTTAATCGAGAGAGGAGTTTCTGCTGAACGTTTGAACTAATAATTGATTGCATTCGAGAGACTCACTTGAACATTAGAAGTGAATTATCTAGAGTTAGATCCAAACAATTATCTTGCACCTATCCTATCAAACCCTACGTTCTCCAACTGATAACTTTCTTTGCTTATTCCTTATTTCGATTGTCATTAGTCAATAGCTTTAGATTCTTAGTTAATTTTAGTTAGAAATCATATAAATCTCAATTGTTGATCATCTTGGATAGCAATCAAGCTAGCAACTATGAGAATACTTTTTAAATCCAATCCATGTGGATACGATATTATACTATACTATATTTTGATTAGCGAGCATAATTAAAGTGTGTGTTTTGAGCTCGTCAAATTTTAGCGTCGTTGCTGGAGATTGGCGATCAATAGTGTTTGAAATAGTTTGTAGTGCTAATTCAGGAATTTTTCTTTTTATTTTATTTTATTTTTCCTTTTTACGGTTGGTGTTCTTTGGCTGTGCGCAGTTACAGGTTCAAAGTGGTGCATGACTAGAACTTATGCGAAAGAAGTGCTACCATATGTGCCAAAAATTGAAAAACAACTGCGACAACTGAAGAAGGAAAGAAATCTCACCGAGACAACAGAAAAGGTTAGGCAATCCTCAACCAAAGAACTTATGGCTGGAAACAGTGAAGATAATATGGATTTGGCTGCGAGAGAAGTAGCCCAACGAAGAGAACAAGATGCACGGGATGCTGAAGAAGTAGTTATTAGAGATGCACAGACTATCTACGAAGAAGAGAGGGGTCGCAGAATTGCTAAAAATCAACCCTTGGGTGCATACTGGTTCGGAAATATAGCTCCCATGCCTAGGAGACCACTTGGCAATTATGCTAGACTGGTCTACAATCAAGGTTTATCAAGTGTTAAACCACCTCCAATTGCAGCAAACAATTTAGAGTTGAAGCAAGGGCTGCTTCAAACCCTTCAGAATTGTTGTGTCTTTAGAGAGAAGCCAAATGGAGAACCAAACACACATCTAATGGACTTCGAGGAGATTATGAATACCTTTCAATACAATGGTGTGTCACAAGATGCAGTGTATCTAAGGGCATTCCCCTTTTCTCTTAAAGATGATGCAAAGCAGTGGCTTCGAAGCTTACCCATAGGGATCAATTAGAACATGGGAGGAGATGACAAGAAAATTCCTTGATAAATATTTCTCCTCAGCTAAGACAGGCAAATTTAGAAGTGAAATCCATAACTTCTGCCAGAAAGAGAATGAAACTGTTTTTGAAGCATGAGAGAGGTTTAAGAAAATTGTTAGAAAGTGTCAACAACTGAACTCTAGATTCAGCTCCAAGACTTTTGGGATGGATTGACACCGGCCTCACGTAGAACATTGAGCAATGCAGTTGGAGGCCCGTTGATGAACAATACTCCAGAGGAGATAGTTACACTTCTTGATGAGTTATCTGAAGATGTTAATCAGTGGCCCTCTGAGAGTGCTGAAAGAAGAAGGGCAACTGGTGTTCACCAAGTTGATGCTAATACATTTGTGCAGGTACAGCTTGATGCTATGGCCCAAGAGATAAGGAAGCTGACCTTAGCCTCGATACGAAATGAGCCTCATGCAGCATGTGATATATGTGGACGAGGACACCCTACTCATGAGTGTCAAGCCTCAACTGAGGAAGTAAATGCTGCGGAGAACTACAATTTTAATGCAATGGGTTAGAGGCACCCTAGTATTTCATGGAGTTCACCTGGAGGTACTGCGAATGCTTGGCAACAAAATAACTCTAGACCACAGGGGCAAGGATCTCTAGCATATCAAAATCAACAGAGGCAGCAATTTCAGCCTCAAGGCGCATTCAGCCTGGTATAGAGGATCTAATGAAGGCTTTGATTATCAAGACATATGAGAGGTTGGATGCTTATGGAGAAGCTATCAAAGAATTAGGCACTGATTTGCGAAACCTGAAAGGATAAGTGGGACAGATTGCCGCTATATTATCTGCGAGGGTTCGAGGCACTCTCCTCGCTGACACTGAAAAGAATCCCAAAGAAATAGTGAATGCTGTAACTCTGGGAAGTGGTCAAGTGTTGAAAGATCCCACCCCGATCCAAAAAGAGGTGAGACTTGAAAATGAAAGTGGGGAGCAACTGAAGAATGATGTTGATAAAAAGAAGAAAGGCCCGATGAAACTGAGAAGAAGAAGAAGGAAGAAAAATCAAGGAGGGAGGAACCTAATGAGAGCGAGCATATGCCTGCTCTAGCTTTACCCCAAAAGCTATATAGAGATAAGCTGGACAAGCAGTTTGGGAGATTTCTGGATGTGCTAAAACAAGTCCATGTAAACTTACCATTTATAGAAGTGCTCTCACAAATGCCTGCTTATGCCAAATTTATGAAGGAGATCATGACAAAGAAGAGGAAAATAGAGGAGACCTCAGTGGTCAAGCTTACAGAGCATTGCAGCGCTATATTGCAAAATAAACTCCCACAAAATATGAAGATCTAGGGAGTTTTACTATACCTTGCTCATTAGGGACTATAAATTTTGATAAGTCTTTGTGTGATTCTAGTGTCTTAATTAATTTAATGAGCTTTATCTATTTATAGAAAACTAGAGAAAGAAATCGGAGAGATAAGGTCTACACCAATATCTTTGCAACTGGCAGACCAAATGACTATAATACCCGAGGGGATAGTGGAAGATGTGTTAGTTCAGATGGATTAGTTCGTATTTCCTGTGAATTTTATAGTGGTGAATATGGAGGAGAATAAGGAGGTCCCCCCCTCATCCTAGAAAGTCCATTCTTAGCAATGGGTAGAGCTATATTGGATATATACGAGAGAAAACTCATGCTTAGAGTGGGTGAGGAAACTGTGACTTTTGAGATGAATGTAGCGAAGGGGGCACAAAAAGAAAAACCAGCTGCTAGTGTTGAGTGGAAATAGAAGGCTGCACTGAGTGAGAAAGATAAGTGTAGGGTATACCCCAAAAAGGCCGAAAAGAGGCTATCGACATGGATGTGCGCATTAGTCCGAAGGTGAGGAATGGAGCCTGACTTCGACTTAGACCCCGACTAGATGTTCAGGGAAGTTTCCTTTACCTTATGCTTTTTTATTGTATGTCATGAGGACATGCCACAACTTAAAGTGTGGTGTGAGGGATAATTGTATGTTGTATGTATATGTGTTAGTTTTGTTAGTTATAGTAGTTGGAAAATTGAAAAAAACCATAAAAATTTGAATTTATTTTTATTTTTCTCGACGATGGATATCATTCGACGGGTTTCTTGAGGGATTAAAGTCGAAAGTAAAAGACAAAAAGATTCTCTCTTGTAGGTAGTGTATTAATTCCCCCTTGATTTTTCTTTGTGTCGCGGTTCTTTTCCAAGGGTTTTGTTTGAATCGGGTGTAGTTAGTTTTTATTTTGTTAGGAGTGTGAAACCTTGTTCTATGATTCGAATTGAAAGTAATGTCTCTTGACTTTATTCTGTCTTGAGAATAGTGAGTGCTTTAGTTGTAACGCTTAAGCTCAGTTTTTGACTCTTGTATAGGTACCTTAAATTGTATGATCTTGACTTTGCTTTACTGCTTTGACTAGAGTATCTTGATAATCCAATATTGATTGAGTTATGTGCCATGTGTGTGTGAGGTTTTGTGTTATTCGGTGCATTGCATTTGATGTCTAGAACTTGCCTCGGGTGTTTGCAAAGCGAAATAGTAGTTATATTCAGTCTCAAAAGTGATATATGCATTTCTTTGTTGAGCCAGTTATATGCTTTTACCCACTGAATTGTTATGTATCTTAGTTAATCCCTTTGAGCCTGTAATTCTGTTTCCTTGGCAACCACATTATAAGCCTTACCCATTTGTTTGAATTGACCATTTATTTGAACCTTTTACCTCTCGTGAGCACTTGAATTTGTTATGAACTTTGCAAAAGTTGAAGTGTGGGGTGGTTGGTTTGGATTTTGAGTGGAATTATTGAAATAAGGAGAAATGTGTAATATTTTGAAGAAGTAAGAGCCACTTGAATTGAAAAAGAAAGAAAAACAATAAGCATATGATTGTGAAAAATGTTCCTTGATAGTGGTAACTTGATGTAATTGTGCTTAAAGAAGCAGAGAGTTAATGTATATTGATGTGAAGGTGGAGTCATGATTTGACATAAGTGTGGGGTTTTGAATAGCTAATTTTTTGTATAAAAGTGTGCAGGGAGGTGTATTCACTCTTATATCTAAATGTATCCTACCCATCCCGCAGCCTACGTTACAACCAATTAAAGTCCTACTTAATCCTTGACTGAATGAGCTCAATTAGTAGGGTAGTACACTACGAGCAAGCCTATGGTACGTCTTTCATGGCACATGAATGTTGTTTTTGAGAGTGAGCGATTTCTTTCTATCTTGAGTTCCTAATTGTTCTTAAATTTTATTGTGTGTAGAACTACTCTTTATTATTGTGTGAGAGCACTTGATTACTGAAGGAAAGGTAATGTCGTTGACCTCTATGTTAGAGTAAGTGAGCGGGTTTTGAATAATGCGTGGTGCTTGTGAGTCAAATCTTGAGGCAAGGATGTTACAGTATTGTGCTTCATCTATTTTAAATATTCTTGATATGATGAGTTAGTAGAGTTGTTTAAAAATGTCGTGTCTATATGAAGTGTAGTCTGATTGCTCGAGGACGAGAAATGGTTTAAGTGTGGGGTGTTGACGGTAGGCTATAATCTCGTGTTTTAGTTGCTTATTGCATTTTAATTTACTGCGCTTTACTTGTTTTGAGCTTTAATTGACAATGTTTTGCACTTATTGTGTATTTTATGCCTTGTAGGAGTGATTCTAAGTTACGTAGATGTTGTGGAACTAATTCGTGCTATTTGGAGCTTTGAAGTTTGAGTAAAAATCCAAGGGATTAAGCCGGGATCTTGTTCGGGGGTCGAGGATTTATTCTGGACGTTAAAAATCAAGGAAGAAGCAACAACTGAAGAAACGCACTAGTGCAACGCACTAGCTAACGCACTATGCGACGCAGCAATGTAATTTTGTGTCAAGAATTGACAAAGTTCATAGGTTGGGTTTCTGTGGTCTGACAAGAAAAAGCACTAATGCTACACAACACACAGTGCGACACATGAAAAGTAATAAGTAAGTTTCCTATTTCGGTTAGGAAAGGGTGATTTTGTTTGGGCCCGACCCTACTTGGTATAAATACATGAAAAAATATTATTTTCTGGACTTTTGACATACTTTAGACCTAAGGAGGCTAGGAGGAGTTGGAGGAGCAAAAGCACAAGGATTTCATCATTCCTTCCTCAATCAAGACCCGAGTTTGGCTTGAATTTATATTTTCCTATACTTTTATTATATTTGTGATGAATTGCTCCATATCTATGGAGTAGTTCTCTTTAGGGTTAGATGGATTTGGTGTATTGATAATTTTTTGTGGATTATAACTCTAGTTTTCTGTATTGAAGCATTTTTGGATGATTTAATTGTTGCATCTATATTCACTAGTTCATGTAATCGAGAGAAGCATAACTTGTGATATCTTTGCATTATAATGTTGGTTGAGTTTATTATTCTTCTTAGTAATCAAAATAGGCTAGTTGAAAAATTGATTAAACCTAGATAGGAGGATAATCGAGAGAGGTTCTCCTAAATACCAATCCACTACGCATTCTTGCATATGTTCACGTGCTTAAATTGGTTCATCTTGTGAGGTTAAAACTTAACCAGGAGAGGAGTTTTTGTTGAACGTTTGAACTAATAATTGAGTGAATAAGACTCACTTGAACATTAGAATTGAATTATCTAGAGTTAGATCTCAAACAATTATCTTGCACCTATCCTATCAAAACCCTATATTCTCCCACTGATAACTTTCTTTGCTTATTTCTTGTTTCGATTATCATTAGTCAATAGCATTAGACTCTTAGTTAATTTTAGTTAAAAATCATATAAATCTCAATTGTTGATCATCTTGGATAGCAATCAAGCTAGAAACTACGATGAAAGATTATGGGAATATTTGCCTTGACCCTCTTGTGTACACAACCTCGCGTATATATATACATTGACATCTTGGCTAGAGATTGAGATAGAGATTACAGTAGAGTAATTATACAAGAATACTAACTGATAGCTATCTTAGTCTAACCATTATCTGTAAAACTGTTGGAAGAGTTCTTGGGTACATGGACACTGGTGCTACATCTCATATGACATCCTCTACAGGTACTCTCTCGTCTTATTTTAATTTGAGCAATCATCTTAATACTGGTATTACTGTTGGTAATGGTCATACTATTCTGATTCTTGGATATGGTCACACTACTTTATCTTCCCCAAGTCCTCCCCTTTCTCTAAACAATGTTCTCCATGCCCCAAAACTCATAAAAAATCTCATTTCTGTTCGAAAATTTACTAGTGATAATTCTATGTCAGTTGAGTTTGATCCTTTTGGTTTTTCTGTGAAGGATTTTCGGACGGGGATGCCCATAATGCGGTGTGATGGTCGGGGGAATCTTTATCCCATTACCTCTTCTCTTAACAATCAAGCTACCTCATCTACTTTTGCTGTCATCTCTCCTAAGATATGACATGATTGGTTGGGTCATCCGGGTGCTCCTATCTTAGATGTTCTTAGGCATAATAAAAGCATTGATTTTACTAAACTTTCCTATTCTCGCATTTGTGGTTCTTGTGTACTTGGAAAATTGCCTTTTATTCCATCTACTTCAAGTACTACTATGCCTTTTGACATTATTCATACTTATCTTTGAATGATATTATTAAATTGCTCTGATACCATGATAAATGGACCTTGGGCCTAACTCAATCTCAAAAGCTAGCTTATGAGATGAGGATTTCCCAAGACCATATAAGGAGACCAAAGACCTCAAAAATTCCACCGATGTGGGATAACTCAACACACCCCCTCACGCCCAAGCCTGCACTCTGGAGCGTGGACAACATAAATGGGGGCCCAACATCGGTAACAATAATTGGGATGGGCCTGGCTCTGATACCATGAAAGATTATGGGAATATTTTCCTTGACCTCTCTAATGTACACAACCTCGCGTATATATATACATTAACATCTTGGCTAGAGATTGAGATAGAGATTACAGTAGAGTAATTATACAAGAATACTAACTAATAGCTATCCTAGCCTAACCATTATCTGTAAAACTCTTGGAAGAGCTCTTGGTTGCGTGGGACACTATATTTAACATACGAGAATACTGTTTAAATCCAATCCCTGTGGATACAATATTATACTATACTATATTTGATTAGCGAGCATTATTTAACTGTGTGTTTCGAGCTCGTCAATATTTTTACTAAAGCTTTGAGTAGGGATCACTTTGAAAGGAATAGACTATAACTATGTCTAATCAATTCTTCCAACTAAGTTGAACCCCAGTGATTGGCAAGTAAAGGTATAATTAGATATAGATAATTAAGTACAATGTGTTTGATTCAGCTTCGTGCTTGTATTAAGCACACACACTTGCTTGGAAAATCTGATTGATAACTATATATGTTGCATGATACTAATATGAAGTGTTGAACCTTTATTGCAGAAACAAGTAAGAAGCTAATAAGGAGTTGGTTCTTCGACTCAGGTACGTGCCATATTATCTTAATTCACCGGGACTTAATATCCTAAAATTATTGGTATGCTCAGACTTCTAATTCCGTTAGCATCACTTCTAGTTGTCTTTTAGTCAAAGAGTAAGGGAAAATCCTAGAGCAATTAGAGTTCAATTACTCATGAAAACCTAACAGTCAAAGTAACCGTTATAAGAGTCCCGTTAGAACTCAAATTCGGTCGCCTTCTCTCTTCCAGTCAAATCAGGAGTAACGTCTTTAAAGGCCCTTATGATCAGCTTCCCAGACCTCACTATTTCTCTCAAACCCTTAGTAAGAATCAAGAGCAAATATCAAGAACCAATTCTCTTCTTTCCCTTTCATCGAATCTCTTCTCTGATCACCATGCTTAAGTATAGCCAAACCCCTTCTAAAGCCAAATTATCATCTAACGCTGAAGCAAAATCTAAAAATATAAAGCCCAAATCAAAGAAAAGTGTCTAGCCATCAAGTGAACCCGTACCAGCACCTGCTCCTTCTCCTTCTATATCCTCTATTGTACCTACATCATCATCCCATGTTCCTGCTACTCTCACCATCCCCACTTCCACTGTACCCCCCACTTCCAAAACTAACCACCCATGCATCTGAGCCTACTGTGAAAAATACCTTTAAGTCAACCAAGGTCAAGGCAACTCCAAGAAAATCTATTAAGCAAGTGCCTGATGCTACTACTCAAGTAGACAAAGTGGTCAAGAAAGCTGTTGTTCAGAGGGAATCAGTGCTAGTCATTGCTAATCGGGTACAAATTCATACTTCATAATTAGATGTTCTGGTATCTGCTATAGATGTTGCACCCTTAGACACCCGCTCACCCACGAGTGGGAAATCACAAGTGGAGGAATTCACTGTAGAAGAGGGTGCATACAATTTAGGGAAAGAGGTAGATACTACTATTATGGTGCCTGTGGTTGTGGGGGAAGGAAGTAAAGAACCAGTGCAAAAGGAGGCATTTGATGGCCTTTCATTTAGTTGGACGGAGGATGAGGATGATAGAGGTGAAAAAGAAGAAGAAGTTGTGGACAGTCATGAGGAGCAAATGCTCAAGACATAGCTAACAAAGAAGAAATGAGTGAGAATCTGGAGATGATAAGGAGAGTGATACAGATGATAAGATAGGAGAACAAGTAAATAATTCTGTAGAAGAAGAAAATCATAGTGAAGAAGAGGACAATTCTGAGAGTGAGGGTGGTGATCAAGAAAAAGTAAGTGAGAGTGAAGGAGTGGATAAAGAAAGTGAGAAAGAGAATGAGAATATGAGTGAGGAATTTAAAGGCTCTATGACCATTAGGAACACTGTCATAGCCCCTTCAGAAGAAACTAGTGAAGAGAAAAAGACTCAAGAACCTCTGCCTTTGTTAACTCCTTTCACTGGAGATGAAGAGGTTAGCAGTGATGAAGATGACTTGCCATTGTCTGAGGTAGTGAAGAAACCCAGGAAGACTCCTATGAAAGCAATAAAGTTAGCAGTCCTAACAAGAAAAGAAGTGGCTCCTCCTGCCAGGACTCCTCTTACAAAGAGTAAAAGAAAGGCTGTTGATGAACAAGTCATTAAGAAGTCAAGAAGTGCCAAGAAGCCAAGGAAGAAAGTTTCAATTGTGGAACCTGTGGTTGAGCTGGATGGAGAAGATGAGTCTGAGTCTGCTTAGCCAGCTAAGTCCTCTACGCAAAAAAAGAAAGGTTGCCAAAGCTACAAAAACTGCTATCCTTTTGCAAGGGCCAATAGAGGAAGACAAGAAATAATGTGCCAGCTGCAGTTGATAGACTCACATAGTTCAGGAACAGAAAAGTGCTTAATGGGAAGATTCTTGCAAACACTGATGAGAAAGGGATGACTCAACTGGTAGAAAAACTTGCGCTACAAGGATAGAAACATATGTTTGTTAAAGCTTTCTAGTATGTGTTCCTGCTGTGGTGGAGTTCTATGCAAACTTCAAATTTGATGAGAAGGTAGTCAAAAGTAATGTTAGGGGGTTTGAAATGGAGTTTGATGCTGAGGAGCTAGGGATGCTTATGAATATTCTTCTTTGGGATTTGAAAATTACTTGAAGAAAAAATGACCAGCCATAGACAATTATGTTGACACTGGCATTGTGGTCACGAGAAAGTTATCTTATAAGTTTGAACTGGATGCTCCTTAGAAGGTGTACAAGACTGAGAAGACTCCCTTCCACAAGCTGTTATTTCATTTTGTCATTTTCAATTTTCTTCAGAGGGCTGAGAAAATGCATGAAGCTACTCTATTGGACATGGCTGTAATGGAATTGCTTGACATTGGTAGACCTATTAATCTCTCTACCATGATGATTCGGTATATGGCAAGAGCTGCAGACACTTCCAAGCCTAAGCATGCTATGCCTTATGGTTTCATGCTGACTGAGCTGTTTGACAAGATCAACATTGCCTTGCCTGAGATTAAGTATGAAAATCACAATGATGTTTTGGATGTTGTTACCTTAAGCAGTGTGGCTGTGAGGAGATCAGGGCTAGGGGACCCACAAGATCTGTTATTCTACTTGGGAGCAGCAGGGCTGTAGAACTCAGTAAGAGGTTGGAGTTTGAAGAGAATGCCAAGCTTTGTGAAGGACAATGATAAGCTGATAAAGGAAACCAAGCAGCTTAAGGAAGGGCTCAGAAGAGATAAGGAATCTCATGCCGAACAGATTGCCACTCTTGTGAAAGCATTGACCTCCTCTACCTCTCACCTATGAACCTGTTCCTTCCTAGTGTCCTTAGTTTCTTTTTCCTATGCCAGTGATGCTTTAACTTTTTTTTCTTCCTTTTGTATTATTCTGAGTAGCTTGCGGTATGCTTAGTTTATTTTGTTCTAATGGTTTAAGACAAGGCCTGGGCTTATTTTGGCACTACTAAATGCCTTTCTTGCACTGCTTTAATGCTTTGTACAATATTGGATCTTCAGCCTAGTGTGTTTGCCTTGATAATTCTTAAGCTTGTGCTATAGCCTGTTTGGCCTTGAATCTTACATTATCTGTGTTTCATCTGTCTAACATCTTTTTATTTTTTTTCGATGATGCCAAAAGGGGGAAGATAAGGTTGGGGGTTGTGGGTTGTGAATATGCATGTCTGTCAATAGTATTTGTTGTGATTACCTGGTTCTACTGTGGACAAAGTTTTTTATCATCAAAAAGGGAGAATTTGTTGAATATTGAGATTTTGAAGATTAACAAAGTTTGTTTAAATGCAATGATTCAAAGAACCAGGTCCTCAACGTAGCTGCTTAAATGTTCTAAGAACTAGCTCCTCAGGATAAAGGACCAGCTCCTCTGGTTGATGATTGTACGTCCGTGCAAGACAGTAACTTTATCTCAAAGTTACCTAGGTCTGAGTTTGGTGGAAGAAGGTTGCTACATGTGATAAAGGTTGTTGCTCAAGAAGATACGAATAATTCAGTCAGAGATAAGAGTCTCAAAGCTTGTGGAGTCCTTGGAACAGTAGGAGTCCTGTCAAAGTAGAAGTTGACTATGTATAGGACTCTTAGAAGATCTCAAGTCCAGGCGTTTAAATACTATTTACTTTGGACTTTTGATTTTATCCTTTTACACATCAAATGAAGAATTATATGTTGTTTACTCTAGTCGAGTACCAGTATTATATTCTTCTTGTATCAGTCTAGCAAACGTGTTTTAGGAAATCGAGTGGTAATCAAGTGTTACAAACAATTACTGAGTTGGAGTGAGTGTTTGCTTTACAAGTTAGAGTAACTTGTAAATCAAATAGTCGTAATAGGAGTACTGGAGAGTATTGAATTACTGTCTTGCAGTTGATACATTTTTGGCTCATTGTTCTAGTGGAATTGAAGTTGAAAATCTTACGTAGTAGGTCTTGGTTTTTACACTTTTTGAGCTGAATGATTTTTCACGTAAAAATCGATATGTTTATTTTACTTCTAGTTTAAAGAACACGATAAAAAATCAAGTTATTTAATAAATCATATAGGCACTCAAACTCACAACAGATTTCAATGCTTTTTAGTTGTGTGAAAAAGGTTGGGTTTTGATGTTTATGTATGTATGCCATTGAGTCATTTTTATTCTTATCACCACCGTGATGAACATCAATATGATCGTCTTCAGCAATTTCTTTAAATTAAAGGTTAATCATCTACAAACATTTTTTTAGCAAACCTTCAAAAAGATTATTTAGTTGGCTAGCTTATTGATATCTCCATTTGAAGCTTATAGTTTTTTCTTTAACCAGGGAGGGAGTAGTCTATTATCTACCAAAATAGGAGCTAGTAGTAACTTTCTGAACTCAAATTTTAGAAGCGTCAATTTAAAAATAATATACCACATCTTGATTTCAAATTTTGTTAAGCATGAACTTTGTCTGTATTTTTTGAACCTCTAATTAAGATGTTTAGTGTTAAAAAGTAATATGTATATCGTATGTGCTTTAATTTTAATGTGTTTCTTGAGTCTTTCAGTAGAAATTACAAGAAATTTCTTTCTCACTTAATAATTAGTACCTATATCTACCACTTCAATTTGTTTTTCCTCCACTATGTATATTTTATTTCGTTTTTATGTATCTAAAGATTTAATTTTTTTAATTTCAATCAAATATTCTTGAATTAGCTATTTCTCTTAATTGCCTCATTTGAATGATTCATATATCAAGAAATAAGTCCTTTTTATCCCAATAGTATAGGAATTTTATGAAATAAGTTGAAGGCCTCTCATTATAATTTGGCTTTAGACTATGAATACCATTAAGTTGCCCTGAGTCCATCCCGTTTTGAATAAGTCCTTCAAATGGCAAGACGGATCACGATCATTGATTCATACGTGATCCAAACAAAACATGATAATCAAAGAAGAAAAAGAGCCTAAAAATAATTTAGAATTCTCGTATAAATTCTAAATTTTATGCATTCAATATGTTGAAAAGAAGAACAGTTTTCTTTTACATTATTTATCTCTATCTTCTATTGGTTGAAAATTGAATGTGAGAAAACAACTTTATTCTCTCCATGTTATAAAACTCTGTATTCAACGGATCATTTGCTGAAAAAACTAAAGAGAGCATCTCGATCATTGCATTCTTTTCTAAATTTGTTAAGTCACACAAAACCAACAATTATTATTATGTACTAGTATTTCATGAGAATGAAGACAAGGAACCTAGTCATCGGAATAACGACTGTGATTGTGACCGGAAAGATGATGCGATGAGAAGCACCGTGCAACAAAACAAAGCCATGATTTCTTTGTATACACTATAAACAAACAAAGAACAAGAATTTATATTTCCATTATATCACTTAATTTATGCATAGAAGAATTCGATAAGCAAGTTCTCACCAGCAAACGAAAATTAAAATTGGCTAAATGATGACCCATTTTGTGCCAAATCATTCTCATATAAATGGAAAAACAAATGCGCTCGAGAAAGAATAATCATGTAAATTACAGATAAGTACTACGTAATTTTCCTCTTCAAACATTCTTTTACCCTCTTTGAGCAATGATATAACACAACTAGTGAAATATTCACTAACTTTTGAGCATTTTATTTTATTTTTCATATGAAAAACAAATGCGCAAAGCAAGATAAATGGCGCATTTTCTTTTCTTTTTTCAGCTTTTCCCTTTTTAGAGAAAGATACTTATACAAATAAGTAGACATATATTAAGCCAAGGAAAGTAATGAATCTATTTAAACAGATAACATAATACCAATTAGCTATATAAAGGAAAAGTTATTTGAATACAACTCATCCTTCTTTATCTTATTCCTAGATGAGATTTGAGAAATAATTTCATGATTTTCAGCATGTTTCAACTTTAAATTTTCAGCAAGCAAAAGGGAACGGAATCCAGAAGTCCAATTAGTATGGTCGTCATTATATATAACTCTAGAAAAGTTTATCAATTATCACCTAGTACTTCATTCTCACACTATAGGACAAATCCATCAGTTTAGAGGAAACTAAAAACAAAAGGCAACGATATAAAAAGAGATCCTGTATTAGCTTAGCTTGTGCACCTAAACAATGAACGATATAAATACCAATGCTCACTTATTGATCTCATTTTTGATTAGCCCAGCGCAAGTCTGGATATTTCATATAAAATTTAACAAAAAAAAAACATAAATAGGGACAGGCATACATGAAAAGAAATGATACTAAACCTAATATAAAGGCAAAAAAAGAGCAGTTGAAGCTTAATTCAACCTTAATTTAAAAAAAAAGAAAGAAAGATGGTGAAAACAAAAATTAAAGAGACACATGAACCTCAAAAAAAAAAAAAACACTTTTACAAACCCTAGATGGTATTGTCTTCACACATTCGGAGGTAGAAACCTTTCTTTTACCCCGACTAAAATTAAATTACGCAGACATGGCTATGGTGAAAGAGAAAACTGAGATATTGGCACGGCTCAATCAAACCAAAACTTCACCATTCAATATTCAAATAGTTTCATTTTGTTGTCTGAGTGAACCAGGCCAATACCCGAGTTACTGTTTCAGAGGAAAAGTATGTGATTATCTGCCAGAAAAAGGTCTTTAACTTAAGCACCTCTTCTGTGGTACAAAACCCTAAAGCAAAGTGATCGTTACTTCAAAGGCAGATGAACATAGAGATGAAAGGTTGTAGAGTAATTGTGTAGAAGAACAAGGGGGAGTGGGCGTAGAACGACAAGAGACCTAACCCTAATAAGCTATAACTTTGGACGGAGAGAATTCATATATATATATAAGTGACCCAAATTTGTTTGGAATTACTTGGGACCGAGACAGACGTAATTGTTATTGTTGTGTTCTGTTGTAAAAACCCTAAAGAGGTTTGAACAATACCATAAGGCAGAAAAGCAAAGAGGATGAAAGGGGAAGAATAATGAAGAAAGGGGAGTGGGAGAAGAGCGAGGAGAGGGTTGGGAATGTCTGGGGGGGAATTTAAGGATGGGCACAAAGAGAAGAGTAGAGAATGGTTAAATGGTTCTCTGTAGGCTGCATTTAAAACCGCGACTACCAAAGCAGAAGGACGGGCCAGTGCATTTAACTCCATTATTCTGCCTCACCCCCCACCCCCCCTCCTCCCTACTCCCCTTGCCTTTTACCCATCTCCTTCGATTCTCTCTCACTACAGAAACAGAGTCCACAACGTTTACTCCAACTTTAATTTACATTTCTTGACACTTTTCCTTACAAGTTAGTGATGCAACTCTTTATGAACGATCATACGTACTACCATTTAGGTTTCTTTTTTTTACATCATTTCTTGCTATAGAGCGTGTTAAGGAGTTGTGAAAACTGATGTAACGAACATGATCTCATTCGCAGACTTGTTGAAGTAGTTCAACACATTATTGTGCGTAGAACAAATTGTGATACCATTTGGATAATTTTTATGAGTCCTTGGAATGGAATGATGATGCCAAAAAGAATTTTTATCCTACTACTAATTGGCAGGGCGAACCAAATCAAGACATCGGCATCAGACTTATAACTGGATTCATAACCTTTCGATACAACCAATCTCTAGTCGAATTGCGGATACACATTATCAATCTTTTTCATTTCAATGTACATTAATTACTACGTAACTTTTTACTTCTAAGGAAGTGGAAACTCCACGCTAGAAACAAAACTAATTGGATCGGTAATTGAACTGTCGAAGTAAAATTTGAAATCTTTCAGAATATCTATCTTTGATTCTCTCTTATTTATGATGTTATGAGACTTGAAACACTTTGCTTATCAACGTCTCTTAGCTAACATATTAACATTGGAACTCTGTGCTGAATGCTTAGTTTCAACTAAATTTAAGTCCTTGTAGTCTAGAGATTCGATACGACCTGGTTTGACATATATAAATGGACCCCAAAACCTATTGATCTAGAGATTGGTTGAGAAACGTAGCCAGTCCCTCAAATGAAAAAAACAAAAGTGTAATAAAAAGGGCATAACTGTCTTTAAAAGATAGAATGGTACAAAAGGGCAAACTCAGCTTGTTACTACATAAAAGGGTAACATAATAGTAACTCTTCAAAAAATTAGTCGGAGGAAAAATAAAGAAGAAAGGATGCCCATGATGGTGATACTTGCTGCAGTCCTACCAACCAAGTAATAAGGGGGAATCATAAATGAGAAGAGGGAAAGGGAATCTCTCTTTAATTTTATCTCTCTCATACATAAATAAATTCACTGCGCGTTAATGAAAGAAGCACAGAGAGAGGCAGAGAAGGGGAGATGGATAGGCATAGGACAGCCCAGAAATTTAATGCAAAACTAACCAGCCAGACCCTAGAAAGGGAATCAAACCTTTATCGACCTAATTCATGTTACATATAGGCGAATTTAGAATTTAAAAATTATGGATCCAGAATTAGTGTGATCGTATTATATTCACACGTGTTAATTTTTAACACAATTATACATAGTTCGAGTTTAATCGAGGTAGACGCCTTCTTCTCTTCCTTCATGAATGGCAAAGAATATGCACTGTAGCTATGACACTGTGTGTTTGTGTTTCTATTAGCTATATGCTCGTGACGAACTCAGATATGGCACTCATTTAAGAGACTCCTCTTCTATTGCTTGATGTTCTGCATATGAAACCAACCAATATTAGATGATTCCTGTAGTGGGCAACTTGCAACTTCTTTTTACAGAATCACTAGGGACCAATTCCTATTCTTAGCAAAGCATTTGAGTTTTTCACTGTCCTCTCGATTTTCACAAATTCTAATTAATTTCTTTTCTATCAAGGACGACGGTCCTACTACTACTTAATTGATTCTTTTCTTTTCTTGGATAAATATAGTCTCTACTTTCAATCCAAACAGTGAAGAACAAGGAAAATTTTAAGTGTACAAGATGGAACTAAAATTACAAAATTCGAAATTACATAAAGCTAATCCAAAATTGAACGGGGCAGCTGAGCTGATACGAAGAATTTGGCATGTCATCACGCCGATTCAAAAAAAAAAAAAAAAAAAAAATTATTCGAAACACGAAAACATTGTGGTACATACAGAAAAACAGTTCTAGCAATTAATGAGGTGTAGATATCTCCTACATTGCTATACTAATTGAAGACTCCCTGCTAGGGCTTTTGAATTCACATATCTATAGGATGTGACAAATTCCAACAAGTCACGTTATGGCTCCAGAGGTAAAACTCATAATATCGGGTGTTCACACCAAATGACATTTACATCCCCGTGTTAAGAGTAATAGATTGTGCTGAAAATAAGTATTAATTAATCATAATTAAGTAATAAAGGTATAAAAGAAAAAACCAATGACGAGCTTTTATTAATTTTTTGTAAACAGCAGATACAGAAACTCTAAGTTTTAGTTTAGCAGCAAATGTAATCCTAAAGTAGGTCGATTTTAAAGTACCATACATACATGATAAAATCAGTGCCAAATTACATATTATCGTTGTCTCAAGCTAAACAGCAGGATCATAATCTGCGTGCTAACACCAATATATATGAGAAATCCATCAATATATCCCACACGTGATTAGCGAATTGTACCATAGTCATTAGCTAAATACATACTATAAGAGAACATGATATACACATAGGGTGATAACAATAACAACAACAAATTCAGTGTAATTGCACGTGGAAATGTCTGGTGAGCTATATTTGGTCAAAAGAGCCTAACTAACTTGGGCTATGTAACATAGCTAAGTAAGAGACGGATCGGAGTAGTTAAAATTAAAGAGCATGTCATGACATTGTTCGAATCTGATATAGGCCTTTATAGCACTAACCTGATGATACATCAATATACATCCAAATTTTGAGGCTCAAATGTGAAAGGATCCCACAAAAGAAATAAAAGAAGAAAGCAAACGGTTGAATTCCTAGATTCTGCGAATAGGATTTCAAAATTTGTTTGTTAGCAATCAAATGAGAGGACTTCAATCCACCTGATGTTAACTCTTCATCAACCAAAATACATAAACAAGAAGCAATATGAATTACTAATTTTCTTCTCTCTAAATTTCTATCTTAAGAACCAAATAGGTTAAAATGGAAAAAATAATATCAAAATTTATAAGAATTACAGCTTTATTTTATTTAATATATTATTGAAGCACAAAAACATTGACCGGATGCGCGACCAGATCAAAATAGAAAGATTTTCAAAATTGAAGTTTAAGAGGATTAAGATTTAGCTACAACTATTCAATATTGTTAAGAATTATTTTCTAGGTTTAAAAAAATTATAATTTTTATTTTAAACTAATTAATTAACAAGCACTAAAATTATCAACTAAGGAGACTAAGAGTTGGAGACAAGATTAAGGAGGCATAGAATTATGATTTTCTCAATTGGCGGAATCCTTCCCGCTACGTCTCTTATCGTTTTGCCTAAGTATTATCTACTGATCGTGAACACTTTAGGTGTCGCAATTCTCTCCCGAGCAACTACAACAATTTACTAGACATATTCTCCTGAACTACGTTAGTTGACAATATTTTACCACCCACCATGACCACGTTGAGATTTTGTTATTCCTAAGCCCACCTTTAAACCTGCCGTATTGATTCCTCATATACGTTAGGAGTAATGTTGTTCAACAATCGCCTAAATATGTAACCTTTCCCGAGCAATACATAATAAATAGGCACAGTTAATTGATGGCCATTCAATCAACAATAATAAACATGTAGTTGAACAAGTAGAAAAATCCAAAGGCTAAATTATATTAAAACGTAACAAGAAAAGTTCCATCAAAACTCTAGATAATAAATTAGCTACTCATGCTAGTATGTAAAAATACAACACTAGAATCATAATAATGGAAAAATAGGAAGAAAGAGGAAAAAAGTGAAGTTCAATCCTTCTCCTTGCTTCAAGCGTGTTCTTGCCTCCCCAAAATCTTCCCTAACCCTAAAGTAGTATCTCTTCCTCCAAAGTTACGTTTTAAGATGTATTTATATCCATTAGAGTTTGTATGGGGCGGAACTAATCATTCCAAACTCGGATGAGAAAGGTGGAATCTGCATCTACGCTCGCGCGTCGCGCCCTCATAGACGCGGACTCAGCCTTCGAATTTTTTTCATTTTGCGAAGCGATCTGTGCCTTTGCTTCGTTTTGCTGTTTCGTGCACTCAATTGTCTTCTTTTTTGCGTCTGTTTTCGTGCCATGCGCATGAATGGACAAACTCCCAGTTCTTTCTTCTTTTCTTTTTGCAATAAATTGACATCTTTGATCAGTTATCATATAAGTTTAATCCTACATACAAGGAACACGTAATGAGCATATTTCTCTTCAAAAATCATGTAATCTCCCGCAACTTACAAAAAAATAATATACATACATACTAAAAAATATGCACTTTTCATCAATTATCACCACCCCACACTTAAACTCTTGCTCGTCCTCGAGTAACTCAAAATTAAGCACATCGGCAAGTAACACAATTTTAAAATATACTCAAGCATCATGCTAAGTACTTTTGTAATTTTCCTCAAGTTTACACCATATCAAGACTATTTAAAATAATTTCGTGACTTATTTTAACATCTTAGCCTCAAAGATTGACTCCAACACATTTCATACTAAGACTCGCTTCTTATGCCAACTCAAAAACTAAAGACTTTGCCAATTATTTGCAAATCATAAGCCATCACCAACAAACCAAAAATAGAAAGTAGTCCACATACTCAGATATAAGTCCAAGTATACTTTAAGGACTCTCAAATCGAAAGAATTTGCTCACTCTCCCAAAGAACTCATATGCCAACCAAGATCGTACCATAAGCTTGCTCGTAGTATAGGTTTCTACGAATTTAAGCTCGCAAAGTCTAGGATCAGTTTGGTCTTTATAGGTTGTAATGTACGCTAAAGGACGGGTAGGATATACTTGGAAAAATAGTGACTAACCCTCCTAAACACTTTAATATACCACACTTCCTTCTTATCATGACCCATTCAATGTCTTGCCATGAAATCATATACAATTAAGACCTTGTTCATTAAGAATATAAACACATAGATACTCAGTAGCCGGGATAAAGATATGGGAGGTGTCATTAATTTTACATGTTTTCTTTCGCTTTTTTTCGCACACTGTCCTTAATTTGGTATTTTTGGCTAGTACTTTTTTTTATACACGAGTGTACCTTCTCAGCCTTTTTATGGTTCCACTCAAAAGTTACTCAATCTCTTTCTTTACTCTTCTAGCGACTTAAATACTTTCGAAGGTAAAGGTTCAATAAGATTCAATTAAGAACAAACGGGTTATTTGGCTTGTAATGTGGGTGCCAATGAAAAGGTCTACAAACTCAAAAGGGCTGATTATGGATAATATTCATATTGGTAGACAAAAAAGGCTCAATGGTCAATCAAAGAATTATGTATATCATCTTCTAGCCTTACAAGACTTATCATTTCGCTTCGACTGACACATGGGGCAAGTTCTAGACTAACAAAGGATAACATAGAGGACAACTAAATTTTTACTTCACACAATGCACATGACCCACATAGGATGGCTCAGACCTGACTCTCAAGTTAAGGCAACTAACACAGTTATCATAAAATTTAACCACTTAGGAAGTACATAACAGAAGTCAAAAGATGAGCCCAAGAATCAAAATAAAGTCACATATATTCTCAAGGCATATAATCACAAGAATCACGAAGAAAATACCCAGCACAAATGTTCCAGCTCTAAGCCCTGATATAAAACATGTCAAAAGGCATAGATACTCAAGTTCTCCCTATTCCATCATCGGTTTTAAAAAGAAGAAAATTTTATTTTGTATTTTTCCTTAGACTTAAAACCCTCAAGAAAGCTGTCTAGGACCTAGGTAGTCCATCGTTTTTGAAAATTTTGAAAAATCTACCTAAACTCACCTATTTCAAAGAAAGAGTCATCCATTGGAAAAGAACCGTTGCCATAAGAACCAAGAGGGATTATTTCTACCTAAAATAAATTTAATTTTCTTTTTTTATATTTTTATACGTTTTTCCAAGTAAACCAGTATAACTAAAATAACACAGAGAATATACCAGATACTCCCACTCCACACTTAAAATTACATTGCCCGCAATGCATACTATAAATAACAAGAGGATAAAACAAACTCCCTAGCACGCCAAAGGCCGCAGGTCATGGGGTACATAGTCTTCTCCTAGGCATTGATCCTTTATGCGGGTACCCCACAGTTAGTTCAGCCATCTTGCTTTCTTGTGCTTCCTTCTAATGGATTTTCTTCTCATGCTCATACTCCTACAAAATAAAAAATAGTAGTAAAAAGTAACATAATAAATTTTTTTAAAAACTAAAAATAAATGAAAGCAGTAAAGTTGGGTTGCCTCCCAACAAGCGTCTGATTTAACATCGCGGCACGACGTAAATCACTATTTGTCTCCACCTCGAGCTTGTAAATTGATCACCTAATTTAGTTTCAAGTTATGCTCCAGTGGTGGTGGAACAAATCTATTTGTCCCAAGGAAATAATATAATATTCTACTCTTCGTAGCCTTTAGATGAGATATGTAATCCTAACTTTCTAGCATGAAAAATGTCAGAATGTAGGTACTTTGTTCCTCATCCCTTGACTCCTTGATTGACTCGGATAATTCTTATTTCCATTTCATCATCCAAACATTATGTGAAAAAATACACTTGGAGTGAGGACCAATGCACTCAAACACATGAACTTCAGGACTTTCAACATCCTCAACATCAATGACACTAGAGTCAACAAAATTTGTGTCCTCCCTGTCCTTGGCTGACTCAAGTATCACGTCTTCAATATCGGCATCCTCGAATTTTAGTTGGCTAGGTTGTTGGTGCTCTACTCTGACCTCCTCCATCAAAGTGTCAACTACTGACTTTAATTCACATTGTATTTGGCTACTATCCACTATATTGACTTGTTGAACAAAGCTTTCACCGCTTGATTAACTTGAGCCTTCAAGTTATGAATAGTTGCCTCTTGCCATTATATCCGTAATTGTGTCTCATTATTTTGCTTTACAAGGCACATTAACATATCCTTAATCTCCTTTAAGTCAGCATCCCCAAATTCTTTGTTCCTATTAACTTCACAAATAAAAGTAGAGCCATCATAATAAGGGAGGGAGGAGAATAAGAAATATAAGCACAACAATAAAAGTGGTCATCTTGACTACCACACGTATCACACACATTCCACACATAAAATTGAGTTTGTGCACATAACTCGCTCTCAGGAATATTTTGATAATTTTACCATGGGTGCTTTCTTCCATAATAAGTATAAGGAGGATCAAAAGTAGAATTACCAACATCAAAACTCTCATGATTCCAAGTTTCCATGACTCTCAAATCAAAAATAAAAACAAAATAAAAATAAAACAAAATAAAAGTTCAAGCTTAACACCAAGTAATAATTACAGATACAACTACATCGTTAGTTCCCCGGCAATGACACCAAAATTTGATCACGCCCAACTACGCCTTGTGAAAAGAACTAAGCGGTCGTTGCAAATATTATTCGATCTAAGAGTCCGGAGTCGAATCCCATAGAGAACTAACGCTTAGCTAAAACTATTTAATATCGCTAAGAAATACAAGTTTAAAGAATTTTCTAGGTATAAAGATTATAATTTTTATTTTAAACTAATTAATTAACAAACACTAAAAGCAGAGAAATTATCAACGAAGGAGACTAAGAGTTGGAGACAAGATTAAGGAGGCCTAGAGTTATGATTTTCCCAATTGTCGAAATCCTTCCTGCTACGTCTCTTATATTTTCGCCTAAATATTCTCTACTAATCGCGAACACTTTAGGTGTTGCAATTCTCTCCCGAGCAACTACAATTATTTACTAGACATATTCTCCTGAACTATGCTAGCTTACAATATCTTACCACTCACCATGACCACGTCGACAACCACCTTTAAACCTGCCATATTGATTCCTCATATACGTTAGGAGTGATGTTGTTCAACAACCACCTAAATATGTAACCTTTCCCAAGAAATACATAATAAATATGCACAATTAATTGATGGCTATTCAATCAACAATAATAAACATATAGTTGAACAAGTAGAGAAATTCAAAGGCTAAATTATATTAAAATGTAACAAGAATTTATCCTCCAAAGGTTCTATCAAAACTCTAGATAATAAATTAGTTACTCATGCTAGAATATAAAAATACAACACTAGAATTCATAACAATGAAAAAATAGGAAGAAAAGAAAAAAACGTGAAGTTGAATCCTTCTCTTTGCTCCAAACGTGTTCTTGCCTCCCCAAAATCTTCTCTAACTCTAAGGTAGTATCTCTCCCTCCAAAGTTACGTTTTAAGATGTATTTATATCCATTAAGGTTTGTATGGGGCGGAACTAATTACTCCAAAATCGGATGGGAAATCTGGAATCCGCGTCGCGCTCATAGACGCGGATTCAGCCTTTGAATTTTTTCCATTTCGCGAAGCGATCTATGCCTTTACTTCACTTCGTTGTCTTGTGCACTCAATTGTCTCCTTTTTTGCGTCTGTTTTCGTGCCATGCGCGAGAATAGACGAGCTCCCAGTCCTTCCTTCTTTTTCTTTTTGCACCAAATTGACATCTTTTGATGACTTATCATCTAAATTTACTCCTACATACAATAACCATGTAATGAACACATTTCACTTTAAAAAAACTATATAATTTTCTGCAACTTACAAAAAAAAAAATAAATACAAACATACTACAAAACATGTATTTTTCTAACATTTATCAGTGAGTGACGATAAAAGAGGCCAAGGGAAAGCTCTCAAGCCAGTATCAGCTTTCTATGTACCTTTGAATTTTGATGGCATAAAAAGACGTCTTATAATGCTATTGAATAAGTCAATTATTAAAGAAAATAAAGAAACAGTGAATTCTAGCTAGTAATATTAGACGTCTATGTTCTCCCAATTGGATTTTATGGAACTTTTTAAAATGTAACATGTAATATCGTAATATTAAGGTCGTCAGTAGCTATAACAAAATTGCGTGAATTTCATATTATGTTTTACAGGTAAAATTTTCATCTTATTGGATATTTCAATATCTCGATCCCTTTTTTTGACAAATTTTAAAAAGACTCTACAGGTTTGCCAGTGTATTTACATGTAGAAGTGTTTGTCCCAAAAATTGGAAACAAATCAATTGAATTTTGAGCGTGGGAAACGATAAGTAAGTGACGAATTCGATTGCAAACAAGTATACGATAAGAGAGAAAGGATATAATACTTGAGAGAGTGAGATTCCAATTGCAAAACTAGGTAATCAATATATTGCCTTTTGTTTCTTGTTTTCAGCTCCAAAAAAAAACGTGTCCCCCAACCCGGTGCATTAATACATATATATAGGAAAAAATCTACCCCCCCCCCCC
>MCJB01049022.1:0-26088 GCA_002018475.1 Nicotiana obtusifolia
CTTTTATTACTCACTGAGTTGGAAGTACTCACTTTACTCCCTGCACCTTGTGTGCAGATTCAGGCGTTAGCGGTCCCACTCAGAGGTACTGATTACTACTACTGGACCGGAGCTTCAGAGATTACGAGGTAGCTGCTTGCGTCCGCAGCCTCGTAACTCTTTTCTTTTGTCGATTTTGCTTCCCTCAAACATTGTACTTAAGATATTGTAATAGAGATATTATCAGTAGGTCTTCTCTAGTGGCTCATGACTTTGCGACACCCCGATCTGAGGACGGTAGTTGGGATGGTACTTTATATGTATATATATATATATTCCCGACTCATTTTATTATTAACATGTTCTTGTTTTCAAATTGCGTCATTTAATTGATTGAACGCAAATGGGATTGGTTTGGCTTGCCTTGTCCCCACGAGAGGCGCCATCACGACCAGGTTGGGATTTTGGGTCGTGACAGATCTGCTGCCGATACGGGCCGAGATCCGTACCGTGATATCCGGTCAGGTGCGGATATCACGGCCCTTCGTTAGTCGTGTGCAATCGTTTGGAAATGCTTTTCCGAGGTCGCGGAGCTCGAACCGAATCCGGGGGGCGTGGTCTCGATGGCTCTGGTGGTAAGCGCTCTGTTCGGCCTTAGCACGAGGGGTATATCCGGCCGGTCCAGGACATAACGATCCTCTGTTGGTCATGCTAAATCGCCCGACAATGTTCTTCGAAGTCATTCAAGGCTAGGACCGATTCTGAACCACGACTCGATGAGACTCTTGCCCCCATTTCCGTCTCCTATCATCATGTCTCGGGCTTGACTTATTTTATCGAAAATCGGAATGTACCAGAAGCCCGATTTTACCCGTATACAAGAAAACCTAAAGTTGGTAATGGTAAGAAGCTGTAACATGTAAAAAAGAAGACGGAGGACTTCAATCACTTTTCTGGTTCTTTTAATAAATTAGCATATAAAATAAACAAACGAACTACATCTATAATATAATACAAAAATCACCTCTTTCACTAATCCTTTTTCTAATTTGGTACCGGCCGTTTCTTAGCTATTAAAAATGTTAGCCTCTTAGGTGGTGTTTCTCCTCTTTTAGTAGCACAGTTTAATAGCATAATAGCATAAAATTAAGATGACAAGAGAAGTACTACATCTTTGCAAATTTTATGTTTCTTCTTCGTATCATTCTGTAACATATTGTACAATTTAACAATACGACAAATAAGGCCATTGTAATTGCACAGGCTTACATGATATAATGAAAAAGTAAGAAAAAGGATATGATTGATAGGAGAATATATCTAAATAGGGACATATATACTTCTTTGTACTACAACAATCGATTATGAGATCTTTCAGAAAACCCTTCCACGATAACATTTCCCTTGTACTCTTTCGAGTCAATGCGTTTGAAACAACGAGGAGCAAAGTAGAACCATGTTGAAGTGCAAACAATAGCAAAAACTTTCCCACAAAAGATCATAACCAATAAACAAATTAATAGAGAATAGGTCCCAACGTTCTTGTTGTAACGTAAGGCAATTTCTTTTTCTTTTATATTGTCATAAACTTGCATATTGTTCACCGATTTCGATTTGTGAAAAGATGGGAATTGCTTTCTCTGCGATGTAGATCTTGAAGATGCACAAGAAGAAGATGGAGAAGGCGAAGAGGTTGAAGTTGAAGTCGTAAATAAGGAAGAATCATCCGAGCTTATTATGGAGTTCCCATCCATATTTGAGAAATTCTTTGATGAAGACCTTGATTCATTCATAGAATAAAATATCTTCTCCAACTTTAATGACAACTTCTTACTTGATCCAAATGAATTCTTCGGCTCTTTCTTCTGACTCTTCTTCCCCTACAAAAGAATTTAATTTGATTGTTTCACCAAATTAATTAATGAAAATGATAACGGCTTAAACCAAAGCAAATTGAAATCAAGAAAAGAGGGCATGATATACATACAAATAACGTACGTATCTTACCGAGAAATTCATATGTATGATTAAGCAACAAAAACGATATCACGAGTAGCGTATCAAACCAACTCAAATCCATTACCTAGTTACTCTATTGCTAACAATGTAATAAAATTACAATTATGGTGCTCCGGGGCTTTGGTCTAGTGATAACTGATAAGACCGCAACATATAATGTGTACGCGATAGGTACCAGAGTTTCAAACAATAATAATAATTATGGTAAGAATAACGTAAAAGCAATTGCATACATATTCAGTGATTCTTCATTTTCTGGACAAATTTTTTCTAATTTTCTTTTGTTTCATTCTATGTTTTCCCCTAGACTTACCAATGTTGTCTCAGAAAACACATATTTGAATGCATCAGAGAAACTTCTGCAAAAGACGTTCTCCTTTCGGCTTTGCCGAAAGTTTTTGGTGAAATCTTTGGCCAACATTGAGTCCAACTTTTCTTGTGATCTTACACGCTTCAAGGATGGATCTTTCGACTTATATGCATGACCCCGTTTTATAATGGTGTCATCGTCGACATTTATGGGTCTACAACAATTGAAAAACCTATTCCTCCCTCGATTTTTCGTTGATTTTGCCATACGCCCATCACCAAAGTGTAAAACATTTATAGAACCAGATGGGCGCTGCAACGAGGAAGGAGATAGGAATAGAAAGACAAAAAGGTCTCTGGACTAATAATGCTGTCAATTTAGGAAAGATAAAGAGCGCCAACATGTGTTCCCTAAGAGAATATCCGATAAATCTGGAACGATACAGAGGAATAAAAATAGGGGAGAGCCAATAAAGCAATATGACTCTACATGTGTAGAATTTTGACATCTTATAGAAAAATAAGGCTCACGTTACATTAAATTCGTAATGTCTAATGTGCTGTACTATAATTTGCTCGATATTTGTTTTTTGTGTTAACTTGCTCTTATTTTCACATTTCAAATGTTTTGTTCTATGCGTGGTCTATGTTAACTTTATCACAACCTTGTTTATCTAACTATCGTCCAAAGCAATAATCCTCATGACCACTTATATAATATTTTGAAGTTGTTTTATATTATCAACTCAAAAAAGATATACAGACATGACATACGAACAGAGGCGGAACGGCTTTATAGATTAAAGGATTACAAGACCCGACCGTTAGCGTCCGGAAAAGACTTACATATATATATTGAAAATACAGCTGGGATCCCTTAAATAATTTACTTGTGCCTCAAACAAAAAAGCCGAACTGGAGGAATGATTGAGTGAAGCGCGCAAGTTTCCTCTCTTCCTGGTTAATGCTGGTTTGAAACCCAGCTTGAGTTTTTCCTCCTTTCTATTTTACTTCTTTGAATTTAATATAACTTATATTTAATAGCAAATTAGTTTTTTTTTGTCTTTTTGGAAAATCAATTATAATTTAGTACTACTATATAATAGTCAACTTAATTAATTTTATTCTTGTATAGACGTAAAATATGCTACGCTACGTGGCCGCCCAAAAGAGGGACACGTGGAACCTAAGACGGATAGCCAAAAGTGAAGGCAACGATCCCGTCTATCACCAAAAAGAATAACGCTCATAAGGATGCAATAAATACTCTTTGCCCGGTAGCATTTAATGGAGAATATTCCACAGTATTAAGTACGTTGCCCGTTACAAGGAATTTGACATTTATGCTCACCGTTACATCTTCATCAATAGCCCTCATAATTGACATTAAAGAAGGGCACGATCCTAGGACCTCATTTCCTAGACGTAGCTATAAATAGTGAGCTTTGTTATCATTGTAAGGACACAAATTTTCTGGCAAACTAATATTACAATTACTCAAAGCTCTAATCAATTTACCTTCTTATTTTCTATTCTTGTTCTTATTACTGTTGCCCCCGAAGGCTTCACTACCAGAGTCTTTATTTCTATCATTTCGTCTTCCTATCAAGGCTAAGTGTTATATATTTCTTCAATTATCTTGTTATTTCATTATCGAATTAATTCACTTGTCTAGAAACCACGTATAAATTCAACTGTACCTTTTTACGTGTAAATGGTTTGGCGCCCACCATGGGGCCTAGACAGCCGCTGTGAGCACGTGATTTTTTCCACGCCCAGAATACTCCTATAAAAATTAAAAAAATAAATTTTTTAATTATTATTCGCTTTTTTAGGAATTTTAGTAGATTTTTTAATTGTTTACATTTTCTTGCTTGTTTAATTTTTAATAAATCATGAAAATACCAAAAACATCATGCATTAGGATTTGTTTTTACATTTTTAGAATTAAATTAGTAATTATTTATTTTATAAAATTTGAAAATCACAAAAATAGTTCATTTTTACATTTTTTATCTTTAATATTTAATTCTTAGTTTATTTTTCTCTTAGAATTAAGTGTTGTTTATAATTTTTTATAATTAGTTAATTAGCTTAATTTCACATTTAGGTAATTTAAAATTTTTAACTATTAGGATTTTTAATTTAAAAATAAAAAGAAAATTAAAAACAAAAAGAAATTGAAGATAAAAACAAAAGAGAAGAGAAACTCGAATTGGGCTTTTAATAAAAAATTAGACGAGCGCAAAGTATTTTTCTTTTAATAATTGACCGGACCAGCCCAGATTTAATTCCCCAAACTCGGTCCAATTCCCCCTTATACTCAAACGACACCGTTTGGTCAAGCTTTGATCTGAACCTTTGATCCCAGGTGATCCAACGGCTGGCAACTAATTCCCCCATGCCTATATATCTGTCCGAACACACCCCCCCCACCCCCATTTCATCGTCTCTAACTACCCAACTAAGAACCCTAATCGAGCCGCCCCAAACTCCACCACCCAATCCGTCCCCAAATCAACTCAAAATTACACCCTAGGACCACCATCGTCCCCTCACCCTAAATCCCTACTCCGTTTTCGTCAAAACCCCCTAGAACCTTTCCAATTCCAGATCGAAAAATAAACCCTAAAAGTTTCAAAAAGTTTTGAATCGAAGTTTTTCGAGTTGATTGAAGTCAAGGTCGACTTTATTCGTGTGTTCTCAATGAGAACACACGATTGAGGTCAAGCTTGGCTAAAAAATCAAGATTTTTGAAGATTTTCAAGCCCACTGTTAATCCATTCGGTCTAAGGTATTTCCTCATTTTTTCTCTTTCATTTTTGTTTCATTTTGTTTTCATTGTTCTCATCTTCTACCCCTTTCTTTTAGTTTTCTAGTTTTAATTTTCAATTTTGTCAAAGAGTCCGTGTCTGCATGTTAAGCTTTAGGTTTTATCGTCTGTTTTTCTCTAGTGTTTTGTTGTTTTACTTCCCGTTGGGCCTAAATTAATCGAGTCGTCAAGACTCTGTAAAAGGGAACGTGTAAAAATATGTCTGAATTGGGTTTTAAAAATCAAAAGCCCTAAAAGAAAAGGGGTTGAATTGGATTCAGTAGTGTTTGGAATTGGATCGACTCGACCCGTTAGGTTTCGAGAGTAAAATCAGTATCGTAAAGGGGTAATTTAGGTAATAGTTAGTAAAGAATCTGTCAGTAACTGACTATGAAGCTTCTGAGAAGCTGCCCCTAAGGACTAAATAAAAATCTATTATCAAATGGAAGGGTAGCTAAGCTAAATTAAAAATGTGAAAAGGATTAAAATGTAAAAATGTTGAATGTCAGTAACTAACTAACAGAGTGCCTATAAAGGCATGTGATTTTTGGCATTAAAAGAGGACCGGAACACACGGATTGTAAGAGAGAGATTTTGAGAGTGAAAAATACATCTAGCATATTTTTGAGTGAATTTTAGGGTGAGGAAGATACAGAAAATTCAGAATTCTCAATTAAAAATCCTCTTTGAAAAATTCCGGAAAGCTAAAGATAATTAGGAACTGGTTTGATTTCTGGTTTTCTGATTCACTAGGTTCATTGTCAATCAAAAATCTCTGAAAACTTCCAAAGTGTGCATTAGCTGTGTCTGAACTGATTTTAGTTATACTGTTATTGTTCGATTGTTGTTGCTATAGTGCTGATTGCTGCTCCTTTACTTCCTTCCCCTTTCAATATTCAGGTACACATCTCGAGTCTCATTGTTTGTGAAGTCAATTTGAAGAATGAAAGGGAAGAAGAAAGTTTAAAGCTTAGCATGAATTGTTTTGGTGACTCTGTCATATACTTGTCTGACAGTGTTTTTCTTTGGGTAGTCTATTGTGTTCTATTTGTTTAGTTGAATGCTGTATTGAATAGGTGAACTGCTATTGTATATGATTCAGGATTGTTGTGAAACTTAGAGAGTAACTTGTTTGGTTGAGTGAACAGCGTAGTATGGATTGTATTGGACTGTATGTCACCTGGACTGTTACAGCATATACAACACTTGTTTTGATCAAATGATTAGTTTATTTAGTCTGATTTCATGTTAGTTTCACACTCCTTAGGCAAATACTATTAAGTGTTCTAGCGAAATATGGGTCAAATGATGTTTGTGTTCATTCGGAAAATCTAATAGCTCAGAAGATGCATGTTGTTAATATTTAATTGCAGAAAGTTCGTATATAAGTTTATGAACCCAAACTGTATAGGTAGGTTAAAGAGTGTCTAATTGAGGTTTGAATTCCAACATTGTCTGTTGAAACTAGTGAAAAATGGATGTAATCTTGAGGGCTGATTATTCATGTAAATGTTGAGAGCATGTCAGCTTACAGGCCAATGCCTTTGTTTGTCTCTGATTTCCTTCATGGTACTCCTGGGAATCGAACCTAGGTCTAGTGCTTTGGATGTTTGACGCCCTGAAGTTTGGGCTCACAATTGAGCCTGAATGGGAGCAGGTATCGTTTGGCCTTTTGGGCCTGCTGTCTGAACTCAATATCCCACTCAAACTACGGCTGCTGAATTTCATTTGGGCTGGCCTAATGCATATAAACCACACACAGTCTCAGTAGTCATATAAATATAGTTCTAACAACCTTAGGTTCAAGAAATTCTTTTGATTAATAGAGGTGAGCCATACAAATAACAACGATCATCCATGGCCCTCTTAATAGTTAAATACAAATTTAGAAGCAACTAATTCTTAAATGCCTTAAACTTTCCTAGTTTGCTTTTAGGCGCGATTAATAAACCATTGTGACTATGGGTACAGTTCCCGTGAAATAGTAACAATGTCAATTTCGGGGGTGCCTTTCATGTAACCCGATTTTAAAAACTTCGAATAATAGAAGCTTTTGAAATAATTCGAGGTGCGCCGTGCCGGATAAAATTTTAAAATGCATGGCCCTCATTTAATCAATATTAAAATCTTTAGAAAATCGAGGCGTGCTATTCAGCGAATTTCCATGGCCCTCGAAAAGCTAAAATGCGTAGTTGCTTTAGGCGCGTTATTTTAATAATTCACTTTCCTAAACTCGGGTGTGCATTTATGCGACCCAAATCCAAATCTCAATGTTAAATAAAATGTGTTACGGATTACGGGTGCATTTATGTGACGTGGTTCATGACATATTTTAAATGACGTTGCAATTTTTCTTAATAATCAAACGAAAGCGGTTTTATATATCATAGGCTAAAAACATGTATTAAAATCAGATAATAAGCCGATTATAATAGTTGAGTGACCGTGCTAGAACCACGGAATCCGAGGGTGCCTAACACCTTCCCTCGGGTTAACAGAATTCCTTACTCAGAATTTCTGGTTCGCAGACTTCACAAGGAAAGTCAAAATTTTCCTCGATTTGGGATTAAAAAAATAAACCGGTGACTTGGGACACCAATCAAAATATTCTAAGTGGCGACTCTGAAAAAAAATTAAATAAATGATCTCATTTCGAATAATGTCACTTTAATTGGAAAAACTCCCTTATACACTCCTCGGGGGTGTACAAAAGGAGGTATGACAGCTCTGGCGACTCTGCTGGGGATCGAACCCAGAATCTCTGGTTCAGGGTTCAAGAATTCGAGCTCAAAATAAATGTTATGCTTGGCTTTTATTATTATCTAATTTTATTACATGTTGAGCCTAATGTGCTAAATGCCGCCTTTTACCGCTTTGATATTATTTGAACTGTATATAAAACATTTACGAACTCTTCTCTTCTCATCTTCGGGGATGTGCACGCTGGCCGTGACTCCCTATTCTGTTAGCGTCATACCTTAAATAAGAAAGAGGCCGGACAAGTTACAAAGCCGGGTGGCCTTTTGGTGCCCTTACGTAGCCCCCTCCTCGGCTCGAGTTGTCCGCTCGGATACACAAGTCTAGAACAATACCCAGGTTTTCAGCTTAGAATAACATAACCTCATGCCGGATCCCTAGTAGGAACGTTTATTTGCATCATATGCATTTGACTTTGGGGACTCAACACTGGGGTTGGGTCCATCTAGGACAGGTGACCCCAGAATCAAAGACCATCTTGATGTATACTTTACGTGCTACTTGTGTATTTCTTTGTCTCGATTTGCATGTTGACCGGCTGTTAGAATAAAATTAAAAAAAATAAAATTGAGGTATGAGAAAATTGAGAGTTGAAATATCTCCAAAAGGACGCCGGATGGCTGTTTTTGCAAAAATGACTACCTATTTTAATTTTTGGCTACCTAGAAAGCACAACCTAAAATCTTCCCTCTCGAGGTGCTGAAGGACCGTATTTGCAAAAGTAGCCGTGTTATTTAAATGTTTGCAAAATTGACTCCTTTTGTAAAATACGCTCGTTTTAAATCAATCACCTTAATTTAAATGTGCAGAATGAGCACGAGTCAAAATTTACCGATGGAGGTCTTGACTAAGATTCTTTTGGAGCTGCATATGTGGTGGAAAGATCTGGGTGAATCGGGACAAAATAGGGTTAAATTGTACTTGGATGGTCTTAACGATTTGTTAATTATCAGGCCCAGCGGAAATGTCATAAAAGCCTTGGTTACATTCTGGGATCCAGCTCACAATGTGTTTTATTTTTCGGACTTTGAGCTCACACCCACTTTGGAAGAAATAGCTGGGTATGTTGGGAAAAATGAAACTCCTCTGAGGAACGGGTATCTGGTCGTTCCAAGAGCCGTCACTCCATACAAAATTTCTGGATATGCTGAAAGTAAGCAGGGGGATCCAATACCCGGATTTGGCAGATGGCTTCTCTACTCCACAGTTCATATATCAGCGGTATGGGCATATAGAGGGTTTCAGCAATCCAGAAAGCAAGATCTGCAGTAAAGGAAACTAATTAAAATGGGAAGAGCACAGGTGCTCTGCTTTTATGGTAGTATTTTTGGATCTTCTAGTGTTCCCCAGAAAAGACGGAAATATTGAGCATGATATGCAACGGTTACAGAATCAGAGCCGTCATGATACTCAGGTGTTAAAATCCCGGAATCAACAAATCGGGTGCTTGCTTCAAGAAAAGGGTGTTGTCCGAGAAAGGGTCAGAGCCATCGCCGACTACATTGTCACGAAATGCCAAGCGTGTGAGGACATGACTCAAACCACCTTCTTTGCTGCAATGATGACATTTTTCCGCCAAATAATGAGTGACTTGGAGCGGCTCCAGGGGGATCTTGCACGCAGGCCCGTGGCAAGATCGAACGATGTCCCACGGGCCCCAGGAGTTGAAGCATTAATGTATTCATGATTTTACATTTATCGAGTTTGTATTTTAGTTTTTAATTCAAGAGTTGTTTCGAGTCTGTTTGCAGTTTTTCTTTAAGAAATGAGTTTGTTAAAGCCTTTTGTAATAGAAGAGTTTTATTAATGAAAATAGAAAATTCCCAAAAAATTATTTCTTTAATTTTCACATTTATTTTCTTGAACTACGTTTTGATCTGATTCACGCGGCGTCGTGATACGTAGGCAATCCCCATCGAATTCGATCATGATTTTTTAAATAACTCAAACAAGAGAGGGACGTGAAAGGAAAAAACCCAAAAGAAAAACCCAAAAAGAAAGAAAAAGAGACAAGAAAAGAATCAACAGAAAAATGAAAAGAGAGCAAGAAAATGGATGGAAAAGAGTGGAAAATTGGAAAGTTGAAAGAAAAGAACTTTTGAGGAAAATAGGCAAAACCGAGATGAAACGTGCAACCGTTGCGAAACATGTAGAAACACATTTAACTGCTTAGGTGCATCACACCCTAACGTGCGATTACCTATGTGTTATTTGCTCCAAACTAATCGATTTGCTGTCTATTGTTAAACTCAGGTTTTACAAGTAAGGTGGTTGGTTTTGTGGTAATCTGACTTCGCATCCGTATTTTATGAGGTCAAAAGGAAGCGTCAAAATGTCTTCTGAAATAACTCTGCCGACAGTTCCTATTGCGGAGGAGAGTCCGATCTCGGGCATCCTAGCTTTAGAATCGGCAGCTGCTGAAGAAAATAGATTGTTGCGTCTCCGCATGATGGAAATGTGGGACGCCTGGACAAATGAAAAAGAACCGCCAAATGCAATCCCTGGATTTCCCGAGCTTTTTCCCAGGGCAAGTGGGACTTCCAACATTCCCATAAGCTATCCAAACACCCCACTGGGATACCCTACCATTGCTGCTAACTTTGTGGGAACACCTTATGAGGATCACCCCCAGGTGTCAGTTTCAGGTGCAGCTTCATACATATTTACCGCTCCACCTTGCTCAGCTATGGCACAACCTACTTTGCCTAGGCCTAGCTTCAATCCCTCCCCTTTCACCTATCAAGCACCTCCTTTCCTAATGGATCAGCCCAGTTCGCTGCTCGTGCTTATCCTCAACTACCTTGGTACGAGTTTACCTCAGGGAAAGAGAAAAATGCAAAACCCCTAAGCAATAAGAGATCACAAGAAAGATGAGAAGCCTGGAATAGAGTCTCAAAAACATACAGGGTTTGAGCGAACAGAAAAGTGTGTCATATGCCGACTTGTGTATGTTCCCTCACGTACATCTACCATTGGGTTTTAAAACCCCAAAGTTCGAGAAATATGACAGACATGGGGATCCCATTGCCCATCTCAAAAGATATTGCAACCAACTACAGGGAGCGGGTGGAAAAGAAGAACTCATCATGGCCTACTTTGGTGAGAGTTTGGTCGGCATTGCTTCTGAGTGGTACATGGACCAAGATATATCTCGCTGGCATATCTGGGACGACTTGGCAAGGGATTTTGTCAGGAAGTTTCAGTATAACATTGACATTGCTCCAGACAGAAATTCATTGGCAAATTTAAAGAAGAAATCATCTGAAAGCTTCCAGGAGTACGCCGTCAAGTGGCGTGACCAAGCATCAAGGGTGAAACCTACAATGGATGAGATTGAAATGGTCATAGTCTTCCTCCAAGCTCAAGAAGCCGATTATTACCAAAATATGATGTCTGCAATGGGGAAGCCCTTTGCCAAGGCCATCAAAATTGGTGAAATGGTTGAGAATGGTTTGAAAACAGGGCGGATCTTGAGTCAATCTGCCATAAGAGTTACCTCCCAAGCCATCCAAGACGGGTCTGGAGGATTAGCAAATCGAAAGAATAAAGAAGAATCATCGATGGCAACTTCAAGTGCAAGAAAACCTCGTCCACCCAAACCTCTTTTCTCTAAGAGAACCCCACAACACTACTATCCTCGCCAAGATATAGCCTACGCTCCTCAGCCATATGCAGTGATGAATGCTCAGCCATATGTCAGGCCACAACAACAATTCAACCAAAAATAGAGCTCCACCTCCCAGAATCAACCTCCTTACCAAGCCTACTACAATCCCCGACCTCCACAGAACAATTTCTGTGCCCGGGAACCGCGAAGGAAAACAAACTTCACACCTATTGGTGAGTCATATTCTAGTTTGTTCCCAAAATTAGTTCAAATGGGTTTGCTACAACCTGTACCCCCAAATAGGCAAAACCCCGAGTCACCCTCTTACCAACGGGGCACCCGGTGTGCATATCACTTTGGGGCGGAGGGGCATGATATAGAGAATTGTTGGACTTTGGAAAGAGCTGTGGAAGATTTGATAGAACAGAAAAGAATAGTGCTGAGGGACGAAGATATTCCCAATGTAACTAACAATCCACCACCGGCTCACAACAATGGGCCGCTCATCGGAATGATTTGTGAAGATAGGGAGCTTGACCCAGCCCTGAAGGCCATCATTGCCATACCTGACATAGAAAAGAAGCCAAAAGCTATCCCAAAACAGGACAAAGCAGAGAAAAAGAGCAAAACCATCCCTCAGAAGACGGGAGAGAAAGTGAAAGTTGAAACCGAGGCAGCGCCCTCCAAAGATGTCGTTCTTTATGTCCCTCGAGATCGCAAGAAAGAACAAATGCCATTGAGTCCTCCTAAGAGGTTTGAGTTAAACAAGCGAGCTCAAATGTATGTGCCAAAAGGGACCTATGTGGTGCGGGGACCGGTATTTTCACCAAGGCTGAATGAGCCCGTGGTTATCGGTCACGCACCACAAAGGCCCATGACAGACCCCACTGTTGTGCCATGGAACTACAACAAGTCGGTGGTGACGTACAGAGGCAAAAAGATCTCAGGGGAAATTCAGGAAGATAACCCGGCTGGGAGGTATCTCAATCTGGAGGAAGTAAATAATGCCACAAAGAAGCGCTTCCCATCTAAGAAACCAGTAGGCCCTGAAGAAGCGGAGGCATTCTTTCAGAAAATGAAAATGGCAGACTATGAAGTAATTGATCAACTTCGAAAGTCTCCCGCTCAAGTCTCTCTTTTATCTCTGCTGATGAGCTCAACTGAGCATCAAAAAGTGTTAATCAAAACTCTTAATGAAGCATATGTGCCCATCGAAACTACTATGGAACAATTGGAGAGAATGGTAGAAAGATTTTTCGCAATCAATCAAATTTCCTTCAGCAAGAATGATTTGCCCCCGGAAGGGGCCGCACACAATAAAGCCCTTCACCTGACAGTCAAATGCGAAGGGTATTACGTGAAAAGAGTCATGCTGGACGCCGATTCTGGGTTAGATATCTGCCCACTCTCAACCTTGCAACGTATGGAAATCGGCACTAAGAGAATCAGACCCAACAATGTGTGTGTGTACGTGCTTTTGACGGCATAAAGAGGGATACAATCGAAGAAATTAACCTGGTCCTGACTATTGGTCCAGTCGACTTCGAAGTGACCTTCCAGGTTCTGGACATGGATACTTCCTATAATTTTCTCTTAGGAAGGCCGTAGATTCACGCGGCAGGGGCCGTGCCTTCTACTCTCCACCAGATAGTGAAATTTGAGCATGAAAATCAGGAGATTGTGGTTCACGGAGAAGATGAGCAATCAATTTATCGAGATCCTTCAGTCCCATGTCTTGAAGCAAGGGAGGGAAGTGAACACATAGTCTATCAAGCCTTTGAAATTGTGGTCGCGGACCAATGCGAAGAAGGAAACCCTTGACCTCAACCCTTCCTTTCAAACGCATCAATCATGGTAGCCAAAGAAATGATCAGACATGGTTACCAACCTGGGAAAGGGCTCGGGAATCATTGCAAGGAACAGCTGAACCAATCACCTTGACTGCCAGCGAGGAGTTCTTTGGGGTAGGCTTCCGACCCACACCAACTGATGTAAAACGGGCAAAGAAAAGAAAGAATGATGGTTGGGTCTTATCTCAGCCGGTTCCACAGCTGTATGAAGTGTTTGTCAAGCCTAAGTACAGTGAAGAGGGTGAAGATGAAGCCTTTACGGCAGAAGGAATTGAAGAAATTTGTGGGGCTATGAGGCAGATGCTGTATGAAACCCACATGGTCCAGCCAGGGGAAGGTTCAAGCACCGCTGAGGTGCTATACATGGGACCCAATGCCAAGCTGCAAAATTGGAAGGCTACGCTATTCCCAATCAGGCGGGAGTCCCGGTAGACCTGTCCTGCCACTTTCTCTGCATCACGAGTTATTCCAGGGTGTAACTCAGATGTTTTTCTTTAGTTTCTTGTCTTTTAATTGCCAGTGTAAACCCTTTAATCTTCAAAATTCAATGGAATGAAATCAATATTTCATCGTTCATCTCTCTATCCCTTCTGATTTTGTTATTTTATTTTTTCTTTCTTCTTTTTAGTTCTAATAATGCGGCTTTAAATAACATGACATGATTGCGAACTTCATGCCCAGATCCAAACATGCTGTCTAACTGTGAAGTAATCAACCAAGAACCGGAATATGATGAAGAAGAGGCTATTAAGGAAATAAACCGAGAATTGGAATAATTTGAGAATAAACCTAAGCCGAACTTAAATGATACTGAGCCGGTTAATTTGGGTAGTTCTGAAGAAGTCAGGGAAACCAAGATAAGCATTCACACAAATGAGAAAACCCGAGATGCATTAATCCAACTCTTGTTTGAGTTCAAAGATGTGTTTGCTTGGTCGTATGCTGACATGCCAGGACTCAGTGTTGATATGGTAGTTCATAAGTTGCCAACTTACCCTGATTATTCCCCTGTCCAGCAAAAGCAAAGAAAGTTTAAAACTGATATCAGTGACAAGATCAAAGAAGAGGTCACAAAACAGTTGAAAGCAGGAGTGATCCGGGTAGTTCGATACACCACATGGTTAGCTAATGTAGTCCCAGTACCGAAGAAAGATGGAAAAACCCGAGTGTGTGTGGATTACAGAGATCTAAACAAAGCAAGTCCCAAGGATAATTTCCCTTTGCCAAACATCCATATCCTTGTTGATAATTGTGCCAAACATGAGATACAGTCCTTTGTGGATTGTTACGCGGGATATCACCAGGTGTTAATGGATGAAGAAGATGCCGAAAAGACAGCATTTACCACACCTTGGGGCACGTACTATTACAGGGTCATGCCATTCGGATTGAAGAACGCCGGGGCAACCTACATGAGGGCCATGACTACCATTTTTCATGACATGATGCATCAAGAGATAGAGGTGTACGTGGATGATGTAATTATCAAATCTAAGATTAAGGAGGATCATGTTCGAGACCTGAGGAAATTCTGTGAGCGGTTGCGCAAATATGATTTGAAGCTAAACCCAGCCAAATGTGCATTTGGAGTCCCATCTAGCAAGCTCTTCGGATTCATAGTCAGTCGAAGAGGCATTGAGCTAGATCCAACAAAGATAAATTCTATTCGGGATCTCCCCCGTCCAAGAACTAAGAAAGATGTTATGAGTTTGTTAGGAAGATTGAACTACATCAGCCGGTTCATCACTCAGTTGACTTCCACATGTGAACCCATATTCTAGTTGTTAAAGAAAGAAGATGCGGCAATCAAATGGACGGACGAGTGCCAAGAGGCTTTTGATAAAATAAAAAAGTATCTGTCGAATCCGCCAGTTTTGGTCCCACCTGAGCCAGGGAGACCTCTGTTCTTGTATCTGACAGTCTTGGAAAATTCTTTCGGCTGTGTCCTCGGGCAACATGATGTGACCGGAAAGAGAGAACAGGCCATTTACTATCTGAGCAAGAAGTTCACCAGTTATGAAGCTAAGTACACTTTGTTGGAATGAACTTGCTGCGCTTTAACTTGGGTCGCCCAGAAGCTGAGGCATTATTTGCAAGCATACACCACCTACCTCATAACCAGGTTGGATCCTTTAAAGTACATATTCCAGAAGCCAATGCCCACCGAGATGTTAGCAAAGTGGAAGATCTTGCTCACAGAATTTGACATAGTCTATGTCACTCGCACGACAATGAAAGCCCAGGCGTTAGCAGATCATCTGGCTGAAAATCCGGTCGATGATGAGTACCAACCTTCGAACACTTACTTCCCGGACGAGGAGGTAAATTCAATCGAGGCAATATCCGAAGACACCAATGCTTGGAAAATGTTCTTCGATGGAGCGGTAAATGCAAAAGGTGTTGGAATTGGGGCAATCTTGATCTCACCTGATGGTCAGCAGTATCCAGCCACAGCTAGGCTTCATTTTTCTGCACAAACAACACTGCCGAGTATGAAGCCTGCACTATGGGTATGAACATGGCAATCGCCCAAGATGTCAAAAAATTGTTAATCATGGGAGATTCGGACCTGATTATCCGACAAGCTCAAGGAGAATGGGAGACCCGAGATGTCAAGCTTATTCCTTATAGGCAACATGTTGAAATCTATGCAGACGATTCAAGTCAATAGAGTTCAGGTACATCCCACGTTGTCACAACGAATTAGCTGATGCACTTGCTACTTTGGCCTCGATGCTGCCATACCCAAGCAATGCCCACATTGATCCTTTGATCCAAATCCGTGACAGGCATGGCTATTGTAATACGGTTGAAGCAGAACCAAGTGTTCAACCATGGTATCATGACATCAAGAGGTTTTTGAAAACTAAAGAATACCCGGAACAAGCCAGCGGAGACCAAAAGAGAACCATTAGACGGCATGCAAGTGGTTTCTTTTTGAGCGGTGATATCTTATACAAAAGGACTCCGGATCTCACCTTGTTAAGATGTGTTGATGCCGAAGAGGCTGGAAGAATCATGCATGAAGTGCGCGCAGGAGTGTGTGGACCCCACATGAAGGGGTATGTCTTGGCAAAGAAAATCCTCCGAGTAGGCTACTACTGGATGACCATGGAGAAAGACTGCTTCAGTTTTGTTCAAAAATGTCATCAGTGTCAGGTGCACGGCGATTTGATTCATGCACCTCCCACAGAACTACATACCATGTTATCACCTTGGGCATTTGTTGCCTGGGGCATGGACGTCATTGGGCCGATCGAGCCAAAAGCCTCAAACGGGCACAGATTCATATTGGTCGACATCGATTACTTCACGAAATGGGTTGAAGCAATTACTCTCAAATTTGTTACCAAGAAAGCTGTGGTAGATTTTGTGCATTCCAATTATCTGCTGTTTTGGTATCCCTGCGACCATCATCACAGATAATGTTGTATACCTGAATAGTCATTTGATGAGAGAAATATGCGAACAATTCAAGATACCGCATAGGAACTCTACTCCATATCGGCCTAAAGCCAATGGTGCCGTGGAAGCAGCAAACAAGAACATCAAAAAGATTTTGAGGAAAATGATTCAAAGCTCCAGGCAGTGGCATGAAAAGTTGCCATTTGCATTGTTAGGGTACTGCACTATTGTGCGCACATCGATCGGAGCAACCCCATATCTTTTAGTTTATGGCACTGAAGCTGTAATACCTGCGGAAGTTGAAATTCCTTCCCTCCGGATCATTGTTGAAGCTGAAATTGAAGACAGTGAGTGGGTCAAAACCCGCCTGGAATAGTTAACCCTGATTGGTGAAAAGCGAATGGCCACAATCTGCCACGGGTAGTTGTACCAACAAAGAATGGCCCGTGCCTACAACAAGAAAGTACGGCCCAGAAAGTTTGAAGTGGGGCAACTCGTTTTAAGGCGTATTCTTCCCCATCATCAAGAGGCAAAAGGAAATTACCCTCCTAATTAGAAAGGCCCATATATCATCAGAAAGATACTGCCAAGAGAAGCATTGTACCTGAGAGATATTGAAGGAAATGATCCCGAGGCAGCAGTAAATGCGGATGCAGTCAAAAGGTACTATGTGTAATCTTTCTGCAATGACAACATTATCCGATTGGGATGACGAAGGCTTTCATTCTCGCTACCCGAAATACTCCAATCGTTTGCTAACCCTTTGAGCCGGTTATTCTTCTTTGATTACCCTTTTTGGAACTCGAAAGCATCACTGGAAAGTTTAGTTGAAAGACAAGAAAAGAAAGATCAAAAAAAAAAGGAAAAGAGAAAAAGAAAAGAAAAAGAAAAGAAAAGAAAAGAAAAAGAAAACAAAGCAAAAACAAACAAAAATCCAAAAACAAATGTAGTCTGAACTACGTCTGACTTGATTTCAAAAGGATACGTAGGCAGCTTCTCCCTGAGGTTCAGTCACACCAAAATAAAAATCCAAGTTTCCCCAAAAGTGAAACTGAGGCAGATGTTATAACGGTTCGGCGGTGTTTCGCCTGAAATGTTCCAAAGTTGTAATTCAATCAAAACTCTCTTTACCAAACCCTGTTCAAGTCCTTCCGATCACTCGGTGAAAGGTTTCCAAAATCAGAGAATGCATTCAAAATGAGAGATTCTTATTGATGAATACCCACACGGGCACCGTAAGGTGATGTAAGCAGAGAAACTGAAAATGAGAGAGTCTTGTTAGTGAAAACTCGCAAAGAGCACTGCAAGGCGACGGTGAGAAGAGAAATGAGAGAGGTTAATTGGCGAAAACCCACAAAGGGCGCCGTTGATCGAAAAGCAGGAATCCTCACCACTATTGGTACTGAAAGAGTCCTGGCAAGGTTTCTCGGTTTCAGAACATGGATCATGATGGGTTTATGAAAAGTTGGATAGTTGCGCAGATCGGGTATCCAGTCCAAGAAGCATGTCATGTCTATGTGAAGTCTGTATGCACCCCAAATAAGTCCTTCTTTCTTCCCCGGAAGGGACACTTCTCTAAACTCATTCTCTTGCCCTTCGTTTCCTTTTTTTTTGAATCCCTTTCGGTCTAACTCTGTTTCCGAAACTAATACAAAGAAAATGTGTCAAGATTGGTTTTACAGGGTCCCGCTTAATAAAAGCTAGATCCAAGGAAAGTACCAGCCTCAACGAGTGCATCAAGTCGACCCCGACAGGCCATGATGGCTGATGCTCTGAAACCCAAAGTTGTGGAAAATGAAAAAAAATCCAAAGGCAAAAGCCCCTAAAGGCAAGAAAAAGTGAAAAGACCAAAGCCCCACACGGGCAAGCCGTCACAATAAATTTACGGAAAGCTGAGTCCCTCGGTTCAAGAAAGAGATCAACCTTCAGAAAACTAAGCAAGAAGCGGAGGTTCTCACCAAAAGTTGTGCCGGGATCGAGTGATCAGAATCATCAAGGCCATAAAACCAATCACCGTTTCAAACTAACAATTGCTCTTTATTTGAAAACAGGAAATTGGTGCAATCCAAAGCAACCTTGCAAGAAGCAGGTGCAACCAGAAAGAAATTGCACAAAGGCTAAAAAACAGCTTTGCAGCAATAATCAGAGGGAAGTCTCCTCCAAACCCTTTCCTGCATTATTTTTCACTTAAAAAAAGAAAAGAAAAAACCATGGTAGCATAGAGCCTCCAACCTCTTTGGCATAACCCAAAGACCTTTTGTTTTTCTTTTATCCCCGGCATAACCCGCGGACCTCTTTGGCATAACCCAAAGACCTTTGTTTTTCTTTTATCCTCGGCATAACCCGCGGACCTCTTTGGTATAACCCAAAGACCTTTGTTTTTCTTTTATCCTCGGCATAACCCGTGGACCTCTTTGGCATAACCCAAAGACCCTTTGTTTTTCTTTTATCCCCGGCATAACCCGCGGACCTCTTTGGCATAACCCAAAGACCTTTGTTTTTCTTTTATCTCCGGCATAACCCGCGGAACCCTTTGGCATAACCCAAAGACCCTTTGTTTTTCTTTTATCCCCAGCATAACCCGTGGACCTCTTTGGCATAACCCAAAGACCTTTGTTTTTCTTTTATCTCCGGCATAACCCGCGGACCTCTTTGGCATAACCCAAAGACCCTTTTTTTTTAATCCCCGGCATAACCCGCGGACCTCTTTGGCATAACCCAAAGACTCTTTATTTTTCTTTTATCCCCAGCATAACCCGTGGACCCCCCTGGCATAACCCAAGGACCTTTTGTTTTCCTTTTATCCTCGACATAACCCGTGGACCCTCTTTGGCATAACCCAAAGACCTTTGATTTTTCTTTTCTCCCCGGCATAACCTGTAGACTCCCTGGCATAACCCAAGGACCCTTTGTTTTTCTTTTACCCCGGCATAACCCAGAGACTCTTTTTCTTTTTCCCAGTAGAATCGCCCGATAACGTCCTCGGCATAACCCGAGAACCCTTCCTTTTCCAGCATAACCCGGTCGGCTTCCCAGCATAACCTGGCAATCCTTCCTTTATTTTACTGTTTTCAATAGAGAAATAGTTTAGCTTTTAGTTACAAATAACTCACGAAATTTTTCTAGTGAAACTGGGGCAGGAAAATTTTGTTCGTTTGTTGGTTTTGGTGTCTGAGCAGGTTTGAGATGACCAAAAGATTGAGTCTCAATCCGGAATAAAGAAAAGAAGAAAAGAACAAAAAAGAAGTAAATTTAAATGCTGCAATGGACAAGGATGCGGTCTGCTCAAAAATTTGATTGAAGTCATAAGCTTCGCATGCCCCCCCTTGATCCAAAAGCTGAAGAAAGAACCAGCACCTACAGCTGACGAGCATCAAGATTCAGATCGGAGTCTGCCACGAGAACCAGCTAAGACTCAAGATCAAGCTTCAAGAGATTGATAGATAGGAATCTTGTAACTCATAGCTGATAGACGTAGCTAGCTTAGCTTTTTATCTTCCATTTTGGTGCAATAAAGAGCGCAGCAAGCAGTAACAGCAGCAGCAACAGCAAAAATCACAGCTTCCTGGTAGTCCCAGCTACCAAAACTTCCAGAACAACACTGACCTGATTCCTTTGTAGCCAAGGATATGTAGGCAACCTTTGAAGCAAGGTTCGCTCAGACTCTTTTCAAAAAAATGCTTCTCATGGAGTCTCAAATAGGCAAAAATCTCGCAGAATTGCTCATTTTATCTTTGCCCAAAAATCCTTCCTGTCTCTAAGCAAAGAGGGGCAGTTGTGAGCTCGTGTTTTTGCCACACCCAGAATACTCCTATAAAAATCAAAAAAATAGATTTTTTTAATTCTTATTCGCTATTTTAGGAATTTTAATAGATTTTTTAATTTTTTACATTTTCTTGCTTGTTTAATTTTTAATTAAATCATGAAAATATCAAAAACATCAATTGCATTTAGGATTTGTTTTTACATTTTTAGAATAAAATTAGTAATTATTTGTTTTATAAAATTTAAAAATCACGAAAATAGTTTATTTTTAAATTTTTTATCTTTAATCTTTAATTCTTAGTTTATTGTTCTCTTAGAAGTAAGTGTTGTTTATAATTTTTATAATTAGTTAATTAGCTTAATTTCATATTTAGGTAATTTAGGATTTTTAACTATTAGAATTTTAAATTTAAAAATAGAAAGAAAATTAAAAACAAAAAGAAATTGAAGATCAAAACAAAAGAGAAGAGAAACTTGGATTGGGTTTTTAATTAAAAATCAGACGAGCCCAAAATATTTTTCTTTTAATAATTGACCGGACCAGCCCAGATTTAATTCTCCAAACCTGGTCCAATTCCCCCTTACACCCAAATGACACCGTTTGATCAAGCTTTGATCTGAACCGTTGATCCCAAGTGATCCAATGGCTCGCAACTGATTCCCCCATGCCTATATATCTGTCAAAACACCCCCCTCCCCACCCCTATTTCATCGTCTCTAACGACCCAACTAAGAACCCTAATCGAGCCGCCCCAAACTCCATCGACGAACATGGAGGCACACCACCGAATCCGTCCCCAAATCAACTCAAAATTACACCCTAGGACCACCATCGTCCCCTCACCCCAAATCCCCACTCCGTTTTCGTCAAAACCCCCTAGAACCCTTCCAATTCCAGATCGAAAAATAAACCCTAAAAGTTTTAAAAAGTTCTGAATCGAAATTTTTCGAGTTGATTGAAGTCAAGGACGACTTTTCGTGTGTTCTCAATGAGAACACACGATTAAGGTCAAGCTTGGCTAAAAAATCAAGGTTTTTGAAGATTTTCAAGCCCACTGTTAATCCATTCGGTCCAAGGTATTTCCTCATTTTTTCTCTTTCATTTTTGTTTCATTTTGTTTTCATTGTTCTCATCTTCTACCCCTTTCTTTTAGTTTTCTAGTTTTAGTTTTCAATTTTGTCAAAGAGTCCGTGTCTGTATGTTAAGCTTTAGGTTTTATCGTCTGTTTTTCTCTAGTGTTTTGTTGTTTTACTTCCTGTTGGGCCTAAATTAATCGAGTCGTCCTAAATTATTCGAGTCGTCAAGACTCTGTAAAAGGCAACAGGTAAAAATGTGTCCGAACTGGGTTTTAAAAATCAAAAGCCCTAAAAGAAAAGGGGTTGAATTGGATTCAGTAGTGTTTGGAATTGGGTCGACTCGACCCGTTAGGTTTCGAGAGTAAAATCAGTGTCATAAAGGGGTAATTTAGGTAATAGTCAGTAGAAAATCTGTCAGTAACTGACTATAAAGCTTCTGAGAAGCTGCCTCTAAGGACTAAATAAAAATTTGTTATCAATGGAAGGGTAGCTAAGCTAAATTGAAATTTTGAAAAGGATTAAAATGTAAAAAAGTTGAATGTCAGTAACTAACTAACAGACTGCCTATAAAGGCATGTGATTTTTGGCATTAAAAGAAGAATGGAACACACGGATTTTAAGAGAGAGATTTTGAGAGTGGAAAATACATTAGCAGATTTTCTAGTGAATTTTAGGGTGAGGAAGATACAGAAAATTCAGAATTCTCAATTAAAAATCCTCTTTGAAAAATTCCGGAAAGCTAAAGATAATTAGGAACTGATTTTGATTTCTGTTTTCTGATTCACTGGGTTCATTGTCAATCAAAAATCTCTGAAAACTTCCAAAGTGTGCATTAGCTGCGTCTGAACTAGTTTTGGTTATATTGTTACTGTTCGATTGCTGCTGCTATAGTGCTGATTGCTGCTCCTTTACTTCCTTCCCCTTTCAATATTCAGGTACACATCTCGAGTCTCATTGTTTGTGAAATCAATTTGAAGAATGAAATGGAAGAAGAAAGTTTAAAGCTTAGGATGAATTGTTTTGGTGACTCTGTCATATACTTGTCTGATAGTGTTTTTCTTTGGGTAATCTATTGTGTTCTATTTGTTTAGTTGAATGCTGTATTGAATAGGTGAACTGCTATTATATATGATTCAGGATTGTTATGAAACTTAGAGAGTAACTTGTTTGGTTGAGTGAACAGCGTAGTATGGATTGTATTGGACTGTATGTCACCTGGACTGTTACAGCATATACAGCACTTGTGATCAAATGATTAGTTTACTTAGTCTGATTTCATGTTAGTTTCACACTCCTTAGGCAAATACTATTAAGTGTTCTAGCGAAATATGGGTCAAATGATGTTTGTGTTCATTCAAAAAGTCTAATAGCTCAAAAGATGCATGTTGTTAATGTTTAATTGCACAAAGTTCGTATATAAGTTTATGAATCCAAACAGTATTAGGTAGGTTAAAGAGTGTCTAATTGAGGTTTGAATTCCAACATTGTCTGTTGAAACTAGTAAAAAATGGATGTAATCTTGAGGGCTGATTATTCATGTAAATGTTGAGAGCATGCCAGCTTACAGGCCAATGCCTTCGTTTGTCTCTGATTTCCTTTGTGGTACTCCTGGGAATCGAACCCAGGTCTAGTGCTTTGGATGTTTGACGCCCTGAAGTTTGGGCTCACAATTGAGCCTGAATGGGAGCAGGTATAGTTTGGCCTTTTGGGCCTGCTGTCTGAACTCAATATCCCACTCAAACTACGGCTGTTGAATTTCATTTGGGCTGGCCTAATGCATAAAAACCACACACAGTCTCAGTAGTCATATAAATATGGTTCTAACAACCTTAGGTTCAAGAAATTCTTTTGATTAATAGAGGTGAGCCATACAAATAACAACGATCACCCATGGCCCTCTTAATAGTTAAATACAAATTTAGAAGCAACTAATTCTTAAATGCCTTAAACTTTCGTAATTTGCTTTTAGGCGCGATTAATAAATCATTGTGACTATGGATACGGTTCCCATGACATAGTAACAATGCCAATTTCGGGGGTGCCTTTCATGTAACCCTATTTTAACAACTTCGAATAATAGAAGCTTTTGAAATAATTCGAGGTGTGCCGTGCCGGATAAAATCTCAAAATTCATGGCCCTCATTTAATCAATATTAAAATCTTTAGAAAATCGAGGCGTGCTATTCAGGGAATTTCCATGGCCCTCAAAAAGTTAAAAACGCGTAATTGCTTTAGGCGCGTTATTTTAAAAATTCACTTTCCTAAACTCGGGTGCGCATTTATGCGACCCAAATCCAAATCTCAACGTTAAATAAAATGTGTTACGGATTACGGGTGCATTTATGTGACGTGGTTCATGACATATTTTAAATGACATTGCAATTTTTCCTAATAATAAAACGAAAGCGGTTTTATATACCATAGGCTAAAAACATGTATTAAAATCAGATAATAAGCCGATTATAATAGTTGAGCGACCGTGCTAGAACCACGGAATTCGAGGGTGCCTAACACCTTCCCTCGGGTTAACAGAATTCCTTACTCAGAATTTCTGGTTCGCAGACTTCACAAGGAAAGTTGAAATTTTCCTCGATTTGGGATTAAAAAATAAATCGATGACTTGGGACACCAATCAAAATATTCCAAGTGGTGACTCTAAAAAAAAAAAAATAATCCCATTTCGAATAATGTCACTCTAATTGGAAAAACTCTCTTATATACTCCTCGTGGGTGTACAAAAGGAGGTGTGACAGCCGTGCAATTAGGTTGTTCCTTGCTTTTTTACTAACGTGTTTTGATTATTTTATCATAGAAAAAATCATAAGAAATGGTAGATAATGGTGTTAACAAAACGCATAATCCCGAGGTTCGAAGGGATCAACCTCATTTCAAGGACTTAATCAGTGACACCCACAACGAGGGGAATGACGTCATGCCGGTGCATGACATGCAATATCCTCGACATGTTCGGGAGACAACTCCAATTGATGCTGAGGAGGAATATGTCGTTGACGCGGTAAGGATCCTACAAGAACAACAGGCGGCCATTCTAGGCCACCTCACGTGATAGGATAAGGTTATGATGGAGTTGAAGCAGGCGCTGTCGGGGACTTCGAATAATGCGAATAGATGAGATCCGGTTCCTTCCTGCGCTCCTGCGAATCAAACAACGCAGAGGGTCGACAACAACACCCCGAGGGGCGAAGTTGGCTCCGATGGGGCTGGGGGAGCGGATCCGGCCCCAATAACAAAAACGATCCCTTCAAGAATGAACTCTTATGGTTTATGAGGGAAGTGAATGCCTGCATGGACCAAATCCCGGGCGCATCACCGATGCTGAAAGGTCCGGACTAAAAGAAGTATACTCAGTTGCCATACAAGCCAAGTGCGACACCAAAATTAATCCCCAAACAATTTATAATGCCTGATGTACCAATATGATGAAACTTTAGACTCTCAAGAGCATATTGCCACCTATACAACAGTGGTAAAAGGAAATGATTTAGCTCCTCACGAAATTAAATCTGTTTTGCTGAAGAAATTTAGAGAGACTCTCACGAGGGGAGCCTTGACTTGGTATTCACTGTTACCCGAGCATTCCATAGACTCCTTTGAGATGCTCGCGAACTCTTTCATCAAGGCTCATGCTGGGGCTAGAAAATTACAGGCCCGAAAGGCCAACATATTCAAGATTGCGCAAGGAGAGTCCGAGTTGCTACGAGGATTCGTTACCCGATTCCAGAAGGAGAAAATGTTGCTCCCGGCTGTCTCGGATGAATGGGCGACTGAAGCATTCACCAAGGGACTGAATCCGAGAAGTTCAGATGCTTCCCGAAAATTAAAGGAAAGCCTGATTGAGTTTCAAGCAACGACTTGGACGGATGTCCACAAACAGTACGAATAAAAGATGTAGATCGAAGATGATCATGTTGGCTTTCCATCGTCGACAAAAGGACGGGACAAGAACAGAGAAAATCAAAAGACGATTTCGACACGGACAGATGGTTTTTGGGGTGGAGGGGGGCGATTTTTGCCCTACGAACGGATCGAAGGCCGCGGCAGAGGCTTTCGGTCAGCGGACTGGTTCGCCATCGACAAAAGGATTGATCGCGGTCGAAACAATAGATCATTGTAGGATAAAAAAGCGTCAGGGGCGCGGGATCCTTCCTACCCTAAGCTATCAGAATACAATTTCAACATCAGTTTAGTGGAGTTGATGTCAGCCATGAGAAACATCAAAGAAGCACGGTTCCCGAAACAAATGAGATCTGATCCTATACAGAGGGATCCCAACTTGTGGTGTGAATACCAAGGGATGATTGGCCACCGACACCTCCGGGAAGAAGTGGCAACACTATTGAACAATGGCCATCTCAGAGAATTCTTGAGTGACCGAGCTAAGAACAATTATGGTCGTAACTGGGACAACGCGGAACCCTCGAAAGAAGGTGAAGATTCCCCGCACCAAACAATCAACATGATTTTCGGTGTGGGGAGGGGGGGGGGGG
>MCJB01049022.1:26108-43159 GCA_002018475.1 Nicotiana obtusifolia
GGGGGGGGGGGGACGAGATCAACAGGGTCAGCTTTTCGGCAGAAAAAAAGACAAAATGTATCAATAACCCATAGCAAAAGGCTCCGGAAGTCGCCGAAGACGATATCACTTTCACGGAGGAGGACGTAGACGGCTTGTTGCCGCCACACAACAACGCACTGGTAATTTCTTTAAATATGCTATAGATTTTAAGATTAAACGTGTTCTAGTGGATCCAAGAAATCCGGACAATATTATTGATCGCGTCCAATAGCACACCTTAAAAGAAGTATGAAACGGTCGTTTACAATAATAAAACCCAACTAAGAGTCGGGGTCGAAACCATAGGGAGCTAAGATGGGAGTTAGGGGTATATATTTTAATGCGCGTGATTGAATTATCTTGATTTGCACTTCCACAAAAAGGTTTTGTATGCTATTTTTAATTTTACACTAAAGATTGCAGAATAAAGAAAGAAGACTAGGATAATTATTTTTTAGTTTTTTTTTTTCAAATTGATAAAAGAGCCTAGGGTTGTGACCATTACCTAGGTGTTTTCTTAATGGATAAAGACCTTAATGCTTGTTTTGTTGATCGGGGTGCTCTCAATTACCCACTCAATACCTCTCGGTCAGAGAGTGGTTTTGCCCAATTTGGCTTTCTCAAGACCAAATGGGTATCACACAAAACAGTTGATAAAGGCTCAAGTCGGGTTATTACTATCTCTAGGTTGAACCCTTTAATTGGGTTAATCAATCTCTCAATTGACCATTCCTTGTTAGCCAAGTTTTCCTAGACTGAATCTCTCTTTCTCAAGTAGAGACTAAGTCAAATAGGCATGAACTAATGTTTGAAACCGTTAATTCCATAAATTAAAACATGAACTAGGCTAAATAATAAACACCCAATCATAAACAAGCACTAAATTAGATACCCATAAGGTTTACACACTAGGGTTGTATCACAAACCTAGTAAAAATCTAGCTACTCATGCTTGTGTTTGAAGAAAAAGAAGAAGAAAGACTAATTAAACTCATAATGTAAGCTTACAATAATAAAATTTATTGTAAAATATACCGAAATATAGTAAACTTCCAAAAGAGGCAAAGAAAAACGGCTACATTAATTGCTAATGTAAAAACTTGACCTAATTTAGTAAAACTCTTCTATTTATACAAGTCTGAAAATCTCGGATAAAAATGCTCCTCGGGAGGTTCTGCGGCCGCACAATTTCATGTGCGGTTCATCTGGCAGGAGCTAGGATTCTGCGACCGCACAATTCTGAATTGCGGCTGCGCGGCAACATTCTGCGGTCCGCAGATTATATCTACGGTCGCAAACCAATCTTCTGCGGGCCACACATTTATGTTTGCGGCCGCAAGGCACTTCTTCTACGTCCGCACAATTCTTGTGCGGTCCGCAATTCACAGGGACTCGGGACTTGAAAATTTGCATACACTCTGAACTTGAGTCCTAGCACAGCTCTTGTAGACCGCACATGAAATTTGCACAAATATCTGTTGAATTTTGCTTCTTTGTTTGCGGCCGCAGGTGGAATTCTGCGGTGCGCAATCGCTTCTACGGTCGCAGAATTCCTTCTGCGGACTGCACACTGTATGCTTCTGTGCCCTTTTGTTGCCTTGTGTTTGGATTACTCCTCTTTGAGCCGGATTTCATCTCGAGAGTCCAACTTCCAGCATTCCTGCAATTTTGCACATTTCATTAGTTTCGAGGACGCAATTCAATGCTTGACTAAAACAAAAGTTAAAAGGCGCTAATAAGTAGTCAAAATCCTCACTTATCAACTCCCCCAAACTTAGGTCTTTGCTTGTCCTCAGGAAAACAATTTAGTTCCCACCTCCACAAGTTAAGGGTCATTTCAGCAAATCAAAGGTGAGCCATTCACACATCAGTTGGGACCAATAATTACCCACACTACTTATGTATTATCAACAAGGCAACAAGTTAAACATTTATGAACATATAGTTCTAATGTGACACTTGAGCATCACGAGTTGACTTTAATCATCAAGGAAGTTTGCTCTCTCATGTAGGTCATTGTGGATCCCAAACTCTTCCTCCTCTACTTTCCATTTGCCTAGGCCACTTAAGAATTTTAGCACTCAATCCAAAGATTTATGAAAGGTACACTCGTCTCTCTCAAGAAAATGTCACAAGTACGGCTTACAGTACCATAAGCTTGCCCCTCATGTAGATTGCCCCTAATGTAATCTCACTCGGCTTGAAATCAGGTAGGACTTCTTTTGGGATGTAATGAAGGCTTTTGGATTAGAGTTGGATACAATACGGTTGAGTCGTTACACCTTTACTTAAGCACTCCATCTTTTTATTATCGGCTCATACCTTGCCAATTCTTTGAGGCATTTTCTTTTCCTTGGGGGACTAAAGAGACTTAACATCACTCTTTCTTGATTATTACATTCATATTTCTCCATGTTTGGAATCATTTCCTTTCTTTGAATCCCTTCAACTCTTCTACTTATTCATTTTCTTGCATTTTTCTTTTTGTTCTTTTCTTTTCTTTGCCTTTTCTTCTCATCATTTCGTTTTCTCCTTTTGTGCCTTGATACCTTTTTCCATTTCCTCGCCTCTCCCCCAAACTTTTGTTTTTAACCATTTGTTTCACATGAGTATTAAGGAAATCTGGGGTGCCAAGAGAGGGTAATAATAGCACGGGTAAATGCGTATAACATGGTTTTCAAATAAGAAAGGCTAAAGGCTCGAAGAGGTTGACTAGGGATGACATCATTGGTAGGCAATAGAAAACTCAAACGAGCCAAGGAAAGCCTACAATCACTTCTCAAGCCAAGCAAAACTTAGAATTTCCCCTTGAAACACATTCGAGGCAAGTTCTAGACCTTTCACACGGGTACTTGGACTAACAACAAAGCAACTCACCTCTCAAGCAACTGGGTTGTTAAAGAGGACAGAGTTGAGGGCCCACAACAACCACATTCGAGTTTGAAAATCACTATGGTTCAATTAAACCACTTGATGGTTGCCAAAGTCAACACAAGAGTTACAAAGTCACTAACTAGAGCTATTTTTCATACACATTGTTCTTTTAACCATAAGCACGTAGTTAAGTGTGTTAGTACCAAATGAAGCACGATTGACTCTTAGAGCATGACTCAATTAGGTCTTTTTATTCATTACTACTACTATTATCACCTAAACACAAAACAGACTCATTCCTTTAAGAAGGTTGCCTCGCCATCCATCATTGGGACGAGTCATCGGTTCACACAATAACTACCTTTGGAAAGAACCGTGGCATTAAGAAAATCAAAGGCTTATTATCTACTGAAGCATAAAAAGAAGCTACTAAGTCAAAAAGAAGCTACTAATTCAAAAAGAAGCTATTAATTTAAAAAGAAACTACTAAATTAAGTATTAACTAATAAGAGAACAAACATAAAGAAATGACAAAATAAAAACTATTGAAAGCATAACGAATATACATAATGAGGGAGAAAGAGAAGATATATACATAATGAGAGAAGAAGAAAATAGTATCAAGTTATCACAAACCAAATGTCTTAGAGTCATCAAATAAGATCAAACAAACTCCACCCCCTCCCTCCCTGAATAAAAATAAGCATTGTCCCCAATGCTTAACAAAATAAGAGTAAAGGAAGGGAAAGAGTGAAGAAAAACTCCCTATGGCTCCTTGGACATCTCTGTGTCCACGGCAACGTCACCGCCCTCAGTCTTATCCAACTGGATCTCATCATCCTCAACTCTGGGAGTGACTGGGTTGGTGAACATCTGACACTTGGCAGTGTCGGCAGCAAGGTCTGGCTCCTCAGACTGGCTAGTTGGTGCCACCGGTGCTGATGGTGCTGCAGGATTTGGGCCTGAAGGGTGTGGGTCAATTAGCATGTCAAATGGAATATCTCAGGCTGCAGCAAGCTTGGTAACCTGTCTCCGGAGTTTGTCCACTGTCTTCTTGGAGGCCTGGGACTTTCTCATCTTCTTTACTTCTTTTCCCAGCTCTTCGATCACTGACCCATGTTGTACCAAAGTAGCCATGATGGTGTTCTGGTTCTCCAGGAGCTTCTTCGATGTTTCTTCCACAGTCGAGGGAACCTGAGGTGCCTGAATAGAAGACTGTGCTACAACAGTACTGGATAAGTCAGACAGCTTTGCAGTGGCTGTCTGCATCCAGTTGTTGAGGCTCGCCAATTCTGGGAGACTCGCAGCGTAGAAAGTGGAGTAGTAGGCATGGGAACCGGCTTCAAAGCCAAAGTGGAACCTGTGGTAGGAACTGCAGTTGGAACTGAAGATTATAGTGGAGGCATAGCTGCGACACTAGATAAACGCTCGGCCGGAAGTGGATGGAACATCAACTACCTCTACAATTGCCATCGATGGCTCATTAGACTGGCCTGTGGTGGTAGACGGCTGACCCTTTTTCTTAGGGTTATGTGCATCCGTCAGTGAGTACCATGAGAAAGGCTTCTTCGGCCGCACCTTTTTATCAAAGTCCCTCGGCTCTACCCTCTCATCCGTTAGATACTACGTAATAGTGTTGGGATACAGGTAGGACATGTCAGCTTGCCGAGCGATCACATAGATGTTGGCCGACATCACGGCACCCATATTAATAGGGTACCCAGCAATGGTAGAAGCAACTAGAACCGCCCGAGGAATCGGGAGATATGTCTCATTCTGGCTCAGGTCTAGTCTGTTGCAGATAAAGGTTTGCCACCCTTTTGCCTCAAAGCTCGGAGAATTCCTGTGAATAGAAACCTTGTTGTGATCCACGGTGGTGGTGGCCCAGAAGCTGCTAGAATCTCTGCTAGCCAAGGACGAGCTGCATCCCCAAGTTCACAGTTCTCTAAGTACTCTGTGGGCTCGACATCATCAAATCCCAAGTATGTGTTCAATGCGTGCTGATCAAATTGCACTTTGAGGTTTCTCACTTTCGTCACCTTTGTCCCTTTCTTGATATGCGCCACATTGGTGTAGAATTTTCGGATAAGGTACTCCTTAGCATCCACCACACTATGGGTAAACCACATCCACCCTTTGTGTTCTCTAAACTGTCTCAACACTACCGGGTTATACCTCTCAAGATCTTTCAACTGAAACTGCCGCTCAAGAGTGAGCGACCTCACTGGCCACCATTGATAGAAGCTAGTGAAGGCTGCCAAACTAACAAACCGGTCCTCCCAAATCTCTTTTTTCTTTGACCTTTCTAGGCCGGTGACTGTAGCATCTCCCCTTCTACCATCATTGGGGATGTCATGAATTGATGTCTCTGGTGCCTCAGGGACGAGTGTAGTGGAAGGTTCAGAATCCTTACTAGCACTTTCCGAACCCTTGGAAATGCTATGTGATGATGACGGGTCGTCCTTCAGTTGAAACCTCCCTGACGGCTTGGACTGTACTTTCAGTTGTTCCTGAACAAAGGCTAAGTTGCCCTCTGATACGTCCTAGACGAGGCGTATGAACTTGTCTCAGAGAGGTCTGCACCTGTGCCCCTTTCGACTGCTATTTTCTTTCTAATTTCATGTTGTTGTACATTAGGTAAGGGTCTCTTCCCTCGTCCCCGAGAAGGGTCACCCCTTCCTTTCGAAGTGTCGCCTCTGCTTCTAGATCGAACCATTTTCTGTACCAAGCAAAGGTGATTGTTAGTTGCAGTTCAAGTTCAGACACGCAATGAGATATGTAAGGAAACACTAGAAGACACAGTGAGGAAACACAGTTGAAACTGCAGTCCGCACATTTTTCATTGCGACCGCAGATTGGGCCTTGCGGACCGCACAATTCTCTCTTGCGGCCGCGGATAAGGATTGCGGTCCACACAATTTCTATTGCGGCCGCAAAGCAAAAACCAAAATTATGCTAACTCTCTGATGACAGAGAATTGGCTGATGTGCGACCGCAATGGAAATTCTGCAGTCCGCACAATTTTCCTTGCGGCCGCAGACTCATGTTTGACTAAAGGTTCCCTAGACCCAACTTCTGCGGACCGCATAATTTCTTGTACAGCTGCAAATTTCAAACAATTACGAACATGCAGTATTTTTAACTAGGCTTGCAATTTTTTGCACAAATTCTGACATGGTAACAACATCAAAGCAAGAAAATACATTTACCCAGTCCCCAATTAGCAAGTACTATTTGACCCACTATAGATTTACCCCCACAAGTATGTATAATAAAACCCAACAGACAAATGGCCTAAAATTTGACTAAAAATCTGAAAATCTAAAAATTAAAAGAAAAAGATTAACAAGATTGTGAAACATACCAAAGGAATGAGTGTGAAAAAATGAGTGATCAACAGTTGCTAGACGTGTGGGCAGATGATTTAACAAGAGATTTCAAATTAGTACTAGTTGTGTGCTCAGAGAGGAAAAACGAGAACAGTGGCCCTAGCATCTATTTATACTTATCGATTGCCCAAGGGGAGGAGAAGTGAGTGCAGCCGCAGAATTCCAATTGCGTTTCGCACTTTGTCACCTGGGGGCTTAGGTACCCTTTTGTTCTGCGGTCCGCAGTATTGTGTGCGGGCACAGATTCCTTATTGCGGACTGCAGATTTGTTGTTGCAGCCGCAGATCGACCCTTTTTCTGACGGACCAACTTCAGAGAGTTGGCATTTTTCACATTCCACTTCTGCAGTCTGCAAGATAATTGTGCGCCCGCAGAGCACTTTTCTGGCAGCAACTGGAAATGTGCGGTCCGCACAATTTAGCTGCAGTCCGCACAATTTTGCACACTTACCAGACTTTTGCCCGCCATTCCTGTAAGGCACACTCATTCATGCAGCACACCATCAAGTTAGCACAAAAATGAATCCGAACTACAAAAGAAACAAAGAAAAGAAGAAAAATAAACACATGGGTTGCCTCCCAAGAAGCACCTGATTTAACGTTGCGGCATGACGCAGAACACCATCATTTGAAATGAATCAGCTCCACGACGTGGCCATCTCCAACTTTTCCCAAATAGTGCTTTACCCGGTGACCATTGACTTAGAATACCTTATTGTTTTTGTTCTTCAAGTCCAATACACCAAAGGGTGTCACACCCACAATTTCAAAGGGAGCACTCCATTTTGACTTTAGCTTTCCAGGAAACATCCTCAACCGTGAGTTGAACAACAATACAAGATCGCCCGCCTTGAACTCTTTGTTCCAAATGTATTTGTCATGCAGATATTTCATCTTTTCTTTGTACAAGGACGAACTTGCATAAGCATGGTACCGGAACTCATCCAGTTCATTCAAATGTGCAACCCTCAAATTAGCGGCTACATCCCAATCAAGATTCAACTTCTTTAGATCCCACATGGCTTTGTGCTCAAGTTCCACCGGAATATGACAAGCTTTTCTGAACACCAACCAGTATGGCGACATTCCGATAGGTGTTTTGTAAGCCGTCCGGTAAGCCCATAATGTGCAAGCTTCTTTGACCAATCCGTCCGGTTAGTATTCACTGTTTTGGAGAAAATACTATTTATCTCCCCGTTGGAGACTTCCACTTGACCGCTAGCTTGTGGATGATAAGGAGTCATGACTATATGAGTAACACCATACTTTCTAAGTAAAGTGTCAAAAGCCTTTTTGCAAAAATGTGACCCCCATCACTTATGATAGCCCTCGGAGTACCAAACCTTGTGAAAATATTCTTCTTCAAGAACGCCACCACACTTCTCGCCTCATTGTTGGGTAGAGCAACGGCCTCAACCCATTTAGAAACATAATCAACCACGACCAAGATGTAGGTGTTTCCACAAGAACTCACAAAAGGATCCATGAAGTCAATCCCCCACACATCAAAGATATCAATCTCCAAAATAGTAGTGAGGGGCATTTCATTTTTCTTTGAGATTCCACCGGCCCTTTGACATTCATCACATCTTTTCACTAATTCACTTGCATCCTTGTAAAGAATGGACCAATAGAAATCATAACTTAGCACCTTGGCCGCCGTTCTTGCTCCAACATGGTGACCACCATATGGCGAAGAATAAAGTTTCCCAAAATTTCACATTGCTCTTCTTCCGAAACCCATTTTCTAATCACCCCAATCCGTACAAATAAAGGTATGGTTCATCCCAATAATAATCTTGACAATCCCATTTGAGATTCTTCCTTTGGTTTGAAGAGAACTCACCCGGGATGATTCCACACACAAGGAAATTTACTAGATCCGCGAACCATGGCACCTCCTCCATTGAAATGGCCAAGAGTTTCTCATCGGAGAATGAGTCATTGATTTCAAGGCCATCATGCAGCCTCTCCTCCTCCTCCAAACGAGACAAGTGGTCCGCCACTTGATTTTCACTCCCTCTTCTATCTTGGATGTCAATATCAAACTCTTGCAAGAAAAGCATCCATCTCATCAACCGAGCTTTGGAATCTTTCTTGCTCATAAGATAACGAATTGCCGCATGATCTGTGTGGACAATAACTTTTGCACCCATCAAGTGCGGACATAACTTCTCAATTGCAAACATAATGGCAAGGAGCTCTTTCTCCGAACGGTATAGTTGACTTGGGCACAATTCATTGTCTTACTAGCATAGTAGACCGGATGAAAAATCTTGTTGATGCGTTTCCCCAAAACAGCCTCAACCGCTACATCACTAGCATCACATATAAGCTCAAAAGGGACACTCCAATTTGGAGCGGTAATGATAGGAGTAGTTGTCAACTTGAACTTTAACAATTCAAAGGCTCTCATGCAATCATCGTTAAAGTTAAACTTAGCATCTTTCTCAAGAAGTTTGCACAAAGGGTTCACCATTTTAGAAAAATCTTTGATGAAGCGCCGGTGAAACCCCGCGTGGCCTAAGAAACTCCGCAAACCTTTCACCGACGTTAGAGGTGGAAGTTTAGAAATCACCTCAATCTTTGCCCTGTCAACTTTAATTTCATTCTTTGAGATCTTGTGGCCAAGGACAATGCCTTCCTCGACCATGAAATGACACTTCTCCCAATTGAGCACCAACTTTGTTTCTTCACATCTTGCCAATACTTTATCTAAATTTTCCAAACAATCATCAAAAGAATCCCCAACCACCAAGAAGTCATCCATGAAAACTTCAAGGTAGTCCTCTACCATGTCCGTGAAGATAACCATCATACACCTTAGAAAAGTCGTCAGTGCATTACACAAACCAAATGGCATCCGCTTGAAGGAGAAAGTACCATAGGGACATGTAAAGGTTGTTTTCTCTTGATCCTCTGGAGCAACAAGGAAATTTGGTTGTAGCCTGAATACCCGTCAAGAAAGTAATAGAAAGCACAGCCGTGCAACCTATCAAGCATTTGGTCAAGGAAGGGAAGTGGAAAATGATCCTTCCTTGTGACTTTGTTGAGCTTGCGATAGTCTATACGCACTCTCCAACCGGTCACCGTTCTTGTAGGAATCAAATCATTCTTGTCATTGGTGACCACCATCATGCCCTCCTTCTTTGGGACACATTGAACCGGAGAAGTTCATGAACTATCGGAAATGGTGCGTCCAACCACTTGATTATCTCCTTTTTGACAACCTCTTGCATAGCCTCATTTAGTCTCATTTGATGTCCATAAATGGTTTGGCACCTTCCTCCAAGTTGATCTTATGCATGCATATTCGGGGCTTATTCCCCGAATATCCGCCAGTGTCCACCAAATAGCCTTCTTCCTCTTTTGTAGCACTGCCAATGTAGAATATACCTCCACGTTAGTCAAACAAGAGGAAAGAATAACCGGAAAAGTAGAACAAGGGCCAAGAAATTCATACCGAAGATGTGGAGGCAATGGCTTCAACTCCAAAGTAGGAGGCTCTTTAATGGAAGGCTTTGTAGGAGTTGTTTTCTTATTTTCAAGATCCAAGGATAGTTTCCGGGGTGCATAATTGTACGACCACATTTCTTGCAAAGAGTTCACACATTCCATGAAGCCATTTATCTCGTCATCATCAAAGTTGAGCAAGACGGCATATCACCAACATTGATGTGGCACTTGTATCATCAATAATAACATCGGTCACCAAGTCCACAAAAGAACACACCTCATTGCTATTTGGTTGCCACATGGATTTGCACACATGGAAACCCACTTTTTCATCACCCACTCGGAAGGTGAGTTCTCCGGCTTCAACATAACAAAGAGCCTTCCCCGTAGCAAGGAAAGGTCTTCCAAGAATAATAAGCACCTTATAGTAAACTTCACAATCAATAATGACAAAATTCGCCGGAAGAATGAATTTGTCAACACGAACCAAGACATCTTCAATCACTCCCAAAGGTCTCTTCATGGCCCGATCAACCATTTGTAATCTCATAGAGGTGAGTTTTGGTTGCCCAATTCCCAAGGTTTTGAAAATCGAATATAGCATCAAATTGATACTTGCCCCAAGATCACAAAGGGCTTTAGCAAACTCGGCACTTCCAATTATACAAGGAACTGTGAAAGCATCGGGATCTTCCAATTTAGGAGCCATTAAGTTCACAATTGCACTCACTTGATGAGTGACCTTGATAGTTTCAAAATTCATTGACCATTTCTTTGTCTCAAGATCCTTCATAAACTTCGCATAATCGGGCATTTGTTCCAAAGCTTCAACTAATGGCACATTGATTGAGATACTCTTCATCATTTGAATGAACTTTTTGAATTGATTCTCGCCATTTTGTTTGGCAAGTCTTTGAGGATATGGAGGTGGAGATATAGGCAATGGTGCCTTAGCCTTTTGCGCTACCGTTTCTGGTATGTCAATAATGTGATCCCTTTGGCGGGTTCACCTCCTCTTGAGTCTCTTCCACACTATCATCAATATCAATCCGAACTTCATCGTTTGTTTGCGCCATATCATTCGAGACCTCTTCTTCTTGAACCAGTTGCTCATCATTCACAAGTTGCCTTTGACTTGAGGTGGGTGCATTCCCACCTCTTCCACTTTTTGTGGTAAAGGCCATGGCATGCCCCGTATTGTTCCCACCCTTTGGGTTCACCACCTTGTCACTTGGTAGTGCCCCCTTAGGACGAGAATTTAGAGCTTGAGAGATGTGCCCCATTTGAACTTCTAAGTTGCGGATCGATGTGTTGTGTGTGGCAAGTTGGGCATCCAAATCAGCATTCTTTTCCATTATTTGCTTGAACATGTTCTCAATACTCCCCATTTCATTGTTGGAAGAACTAGGACCATGAAAAGGATAAGGAGGTGGGTTGTTCGGTTGTTGATACATCGGGGGCCTTTGAAAACCCGACCTTCGATTGCCTTGATTATGGTTCCATCTGCCCTATTTGTTACCTCCCCAATTTCCTTGATTATTGCCATTCCAATTTCCTTGATTGTTGTTGTTATAACAATTCCCTTTATTGTTTCCACCACTCCAATTACCTTGGTTGTTAGAATTCCAATTGCCTTGATTGTTGTGAGGTCGCCATTGTTGTTGGTTTGGGCCTTGGAAATTGTTTTGTTGTCTTTGAAAATTGTTCACATATTGCACCTCCTCTTCTTGGTCATTGTAAGAATCATCTTGATCAAACCCACTATCTTCTCGCAGATAATTCTCCACTCGATATTGTACTTATAGACCCTTGGTCCTTCTTTTATTCACCATCACTCCCTCCATGGCATTGACTTGCTTAGGATGTTGCACTTGTTGAAGTTGAGCCTTTGCTAGTTGGTTCGTGGTGGTAGTCAATTCGGCTATGGCTTGCCCATGGTCATGCAACTCTTTGTGAAGTTGGATCACGTTAGGATCACTTTGTGGAATGTTATCCTAGGATTTCCATGCCGATGATGTTTCCGCCATTTCATATAAAATCTCACATGCCTCCGCATAAGACGTAGTCATAAAATTTCCACCGGTAAGTTGATTCAAAACACATTGGTTGGTCGTGTTAATCCAACGATAGAAGGTTTGTTGAATCATGTTTTCTGTTATATTGTTGTTGGGACATTCCTTGACCATTGTTCTATAGTGGTTCATTAGGCTCTTGTTTGAATGCTAGAATCTCATCCCGAAGTGTAGCCATGTACCCTGGAGAAAACAACTTCAAAATAAACTTTTCCGCCAATTCATCCCAAGTGTGAATGGAATGGTTCAACAAATGTTCCAACCAATCTAAGGCTTTCCCCCTTAAAGATAAGGGAAAAAGCCTTAGCCTCAATGCATCCTCGGAGACATTTGTTATTTTCTCCCCCAACAAGTGTCCACAAACCCCTTCAAATGTTTGTATGCATTTTGACTTGGAGCACCGGTGAAGAAACCTCGTTGCTCTAGCAAAGTGAGCATCACATTGGTGATTTAAAAGTTGCCCGCCCAAATACGGAAGGGACTATTGCACTTGCATAGCCTTCATTGGGTAACACCCGGTGTGGAGCCGCTCATGGTGGAGGTGGGGGAGGAGCGGGTACATTGTCATGAGGCACTCAGCCTCTTTTATTGGCTTAAGGTTCAAGAGGAACCTCATCCACTTGGTCGTCCTCAACGTCCACATCCCCCAAAGCAATATTTCCGAGCTCATTTTTTGCCATGGTTGCACCTACAATTTCTCAAACAAGTTAGTAACACGGAAGAAAAAGAAAATATTCCAAAAGCACACCCAAATATATATAGCTAACACTGTTTTTAACTCCCCGGCAACGACGCCAAAAATTGATCACGTCTAATTGCACACCTCAAAATAAGTATGAAACGGTCGTTTGCAATAATAAAACCCAACTAAGAGTCGGGGACGAATCCACAGGGAGCTAAGATGGGAGTTAGGGGTATACATATTAATGCGCGTGATTGAATTATCTTGATTTACACTTTCACAAAAAGGTTTTGTATGTTATTTCTAATTTTACACTAAAGATTGCAGAATAAAGAATGAAGACTAGGATAATTGGTTTTGAGTTTTTCTTTCAAATTGATAAAAGAGCCTAGGGCTATGACTATTACCCAAGAAAGAAGACTAGGATAATTATTTTTGAGTTTTTCTTTCAAATTGATAAAAGAGCCTAGGGCTATGACTATTACCTAGGTGTTTGCCTAATGGGATAAAGACCTTAATTCTTGTTTTGTTGATCGGGGTGTATTATAGCTATCAACTCTCAATTACCCACTCAATACCTCTCGATTAGAGAGTGGTTTTGCCCAATTTGGCTTTCTCAAGACCAAATGGGTATCACACAAAACAGTCGATAAAAGCTCAAGTCGGGTTACTACTATCTCTAGGTTGAACCCTTTAATTAGGTTAATCAATCTCTCGATTGACCCAATTCCTTGTTAGCTAAGTTTTTCTAGACTAAGTCTCTCTTTCTCAAGTAGAGACTAAGTCAAATAGGCATGAACTAATGTTTGCAATCATTGTTTCCACAAATTAAGGTATGAACTAGGCTAAATAATAAACACCCAATCATAAACAAGCACTAAATTAGATACTATATGGTTTACACACTAGGGTTGGGTCACAACCCTAGTAAAATCTAGCTACTCATGCTTGGGTTTGAAGAAAAAGAAGAAAAAAAAGACTAATTAAACTCATCAAGTAAGCTTAAAATGATAAAATCTATTGTAAAATACACCAAAATACAGTAAACTTCCAAAAGAGGCAAAGAAAAATGGCTACAGTAATTGCTAATGTCAAAACTTGACCTAATTTCGTGAAACTCTTCTATTTATACAAGCCTAAAAATATCGGATAAAAATGCCACTCGGGAGGTTCTGCGGCCGCACAATTCCATGTGCGGTCCACAGACTTCTTCATCTGCCAGGAGCTGGGATTCTGCGGCCGCACAATTCTGAACTGCGGCCGCGAGGCAATATTTCTGTAGTCCGCAGATTATGTCTGCGGTTGCAAACCAGTCTTCTACGGGGCACATATTTATTTCTACGGCTACAAGGCACTTCTTCTGTGGCCGCACAATTCTTGTGCGGTCCGTAATTCACAGGGACTCAGGACTTGAAAATTTGCACACTTTTTGAACTTGAGTCCTAGCCCAGCTCTTGCGGCCGTACAATTCATGGGCGGTCCGTAATTTGCACAAATATCTGCTGAAGTTTGCTTCTTTGTTTGCGACCGCAGGTGGAATTCTGCGGTCCGCAATAGCTTCTGTAGCTGCAGAATTCCTTCTGCGGACCGCACATTGTATGATTCTGTGCACTTTTATTGCTTGTGCTTGGACTACTCCTCTTTGAGTCGAATTTCATCTCGGGAGTCCAACTTCCAGCACTCCTGCAATTTTTCACATTTCATTAGTACGGAGAGTATTGGACCAGGCTAAACTCACCAGAAGCATCATTCCAGCCACAAAACTCCTCGCCGGCAACCTCGCAAGCGTGACAATCTGAGGAGAGATTTTGCTACCCACAAATACCACAGGAGTAATGAAAACAACACTTTTCGAAGTGGTAGATGGTGATATGGGATATAACATTATTCTGGGAAGGCCATGGTTGCACGAGATGAAAGTTGTACCATCAACATATCATCAATTGTTGAATTTTCCAACGCCCGAAGGAGTTAACCAGATAAGGGGTGACCAATCGGCGGTAGGGAGATGGACGCAATTTTGATCTCAAGTAGAAAAGGAAAAGAACACGCAGCATAGCAATTACAGGAACCGACACCAGCTCTCGAGCTAGATAAAGTTAGCCCGAGGGCAAAAATGTAAAAATTTTATCAGGTACCAAGGTATTTACAGGTACTAGAAGAGATGGATGCACCGAAATCCACAAGGGAAGAGCTTGAGCAAGTTGCGTTGTTCGAAGAGTTCTTAGATGGCATATTTGGACAGGCGCGCGAATCTCATATGATACTCCACACGCTCATGCTACCTTGTTTCAGGCTTTCAAACTCGGTGGCATGGGCTGCCTTAGTCTTGGCAGGCAAGAAATGATCAATGAAAGTATCGATAAACTCACTCCACCTCGCTGGAGGGCTCCCCTCTTCAAGGGAGTCCCCCCACATCTCAAACCAAGAATAGGCCATGATGTGCCGCGTAATTTTCGGCACATTTTGATACTACTTGCTTAGAGTTTAACTTGTTTTACGTGAAAATTCTACCGATACTTATGTGATTTTAGTGTATTTGCAGTACATCGAGTGTAAGGACCCAAAAGCTCGGAAAAGAGCTCAAAAAGCCAACTGAAGACAAGAATAGAATTCAACAGCATCGCAGATGTGAGTATGCGGTCGCAAAAAGCACATGCGGACCGCATATTTCACAAACAAATCGCAAACAGGGACGAAACTCTGGGCACTTCTTCATGTTAAGAATGCGGTCGCATATGCGATCGCAAAAACAAGAATGCGAACTGCAAACTTGTACTGTGAAATCGCAAACGCAAGCAGAGTTTCTAGGTGAAAATCGGGGTGAAGAATGCGATCGCATTTCGCGATCGCATAATCAACATGCGCACCGCAAAACCATAATGCGATGAAGGCAAAACTCTTGGGTTACATATGCGACAGTCGAGGAAGATTTGCGGTCCACATTTCTGTTTTGCGACAGAAATGCGGTCCGCAGTATTAACACCAGGGGAAAATTAGTCCAGACCTCGCCTCGGGTTTTGGGCCTTTATAAATAGGTTTAATAGGGTTTTGTGGGGGATATCTTGTCAGACTTGAGAGTACAAAGTACGGGCAATTAACTAGTTTGAATTCTTGGAAGCTTTTGGGATCAATTACTTTCTATTTTGTAAGATCATGACAATTACTATTCTTTCTTATTCAATGTTCAACATAAGTAGCTAAGTTTAAACGCTAAGATTGTGAACCCTAGATGGGTACAATGTTATTGAGATTTTGGTATTGAATATGATTTCAACGGATGATTGATATTTGTTTACTTCTTATTCTTAAACAATTGTTAATGGTTGCAAACATTAACGAACGCCAATTAATTCTATCTTTGCTTGGGAAAGTGGGATAGAATTTGGTAGAAGCAAATAACAAAGACTCAAGGCTTTAAACCTTGTTTAATAAAATCGCTTAGGAATAAGTGGGTTTTAATTTGGCATTAATTGATTGTTCTTAATCACAACTCTTTTGTATTTGGGAAAATCATAAAGAGGATATATTATCAAATTATTGGAAAATATTGAGTAGTAAATTAGGTATCAATTGCATATCAAGAAAGTTGTCCATTGAAACTATACAATATTAATATCAATAGCATTATACTACATTAAGGGGAATACAACCTTGGTTTCTTTAATTCATATTATTCACATTCACAATATTGCAATCAGTTTTCGTTTACACTTAAGTTCAATATTCCTTTTTATTACAATTACTTGATAGAATTACGACTTAGTCGAGTATTACACTAATTAGATAAACGTTTCACACCTATTCCCTGTTGGATTCGACCCCAACCTTGTTGGGTTATTATATTTGACACCAACCGCTTACACTATTCTTAAAGTGTAGTTTGAGCGTATCAAATTTTGGCGCCGTTGCCGGGGAATACGGTTCTGAAATTACTAATTAGTGTATATTTTACTGTACGTCTAATTCTACTCTATTACACGTTGTTTGTTTTATTTGGTGTAGACAGGGAGATATGTCAGACCATGAAGATGATGTGGAGGTACAGGAGGAAGGAAACCCTTTTGCAGACATTGAGGAGTATATTGAGGATACAAACGCTATTGTACCTCCTGCTATCGGTGCCGCTACCTTCAAGGTGGAACATGGATTAATTCTGATGCTGAAAGTGGAGGGATTTTTCAGAAATTCTACTGATGATGATCCAACACAGCACCTCAGAAATTTCTTGGGTGTTTGTGTGATGCATAAGCAGAATCATGTCTCCGACGATGCTCTGAGGTTGAGATGTTTTAAGTATTCTCTAGCTGGGGATGCAAGGAAATGGCTTCAGAATCTTCCTCCAAATTCTATACGTTCATGGCCTGAACTTGTCCGAGCTTTCTTATCAAAATGGTTTCCACAAAGCAAGAAATCCGAGCTCAGGGACAAGATTTTCTTCTTTAAGCAACTACCTGGCGAACAGTTACATGAAGCGTGCGATCGCTTCAAATTCTACTTGGTGAGGTCTCCAAACCGTGGTTTTCCAGATTCCATCTTTTTGGAAAAAATTTACATC